>JZKD02S0220509.1:0-10602 GCA_000966675.3 Picea glauca | reverse complement strand
CCTCACATCCCCTATTCTATCTATGAAACATCCCTTTCTAACAATTCGTGAATTGGAAATGTTAGCTACCCTCCCCTGCAAAACATTATTGAGAGTAGCAAGTCAACAACAATGCCAACAATAATTATAGGGCATGGCACAGTAACAATATCCCTCGTTATTCTTCATAAAATCTGAGAGAATCCCTTTCTAAATCTCAGGCAGTGGGAGAATCTCGACCCCACAAGGTTTTCGAGCAATTTAGTGAGGAAACCTCACATGATTTGGAGGACTTTGATTATTGCTTAAAAATAAATAGGCAAAGAGGCAAGAGGATGATGTGTAAAAAAATAAATAATAACATAAATGCATGACGATGTTATCAAACATTACACCGTTATTCCCAATGTATAATCCAATCAAATTGAAAAAATATATATATAAATAATTAAAAAAACTATATTTTTAAAAAACTTTGATTATAATGTACATATGAATGGGGTCAACTACAAACTAAAATGAGATTTTAACAGAGTTTTGCATATTTTAATATTAATAAAATAATAAAATAAAATGAAATTTAACACAGTTTTGCATATTTTAATATTAATAAAATAATTAATGATATTATGTATTATAATACATCTATAACATTAATTACTATCGTGCATAGCACTATATTTGTTTCACAAAATATCGTAGACTAATAGTTTTATCTCAACAAGCACATTATAAATGAAATATATTTTATTATTATTTCCGTATCAATTAAGCCTCTCCTGCCGTGTACGTTCTAAAAACGCGTTAGACATTTCGTGTGGCTTACGTGAAAGGTAAGGTACTACTGCACTCAACCTCCGTGGTTGGTTCGTTCTTCTTAAAAGTCGTTGAATATAGCTTTGTAGGCTCCACCAGCGACATTACCACCATTATTTTGTGTTTTCTCAAACGTTCTTGGTGTACATCTGGATAGGTCTTCACGGAGATGGATAGGTCTTAATCATTGAGGCATGCACGTGATTTAATTCCAACCACTTGTGTCTGTACTCTTATGTGGAAAGACCTAAATGCCGCGGCAAGTGGATTATAGACCATGTGATCTGATAGCACTCAGAATCCACTTGCAGTAGCGTTATTCTTGAAATGTCTTTATTTCATATTCATCACATTATAATTGTGAGTTCTTTATTAGTTACTGAAAAGTGGATGAGTTTATTATTGAACTTTATTATTAATTTTTTTATTTTATGTAAAGTTTATGTAATAGAGTTTTTTGGGACATTTTAATTAACAAGTGTGGTGATATGAAGTGTTATGTTTTATTTATCTTATTTATTAAATATTTAGGTTTCATTTGTCTTATTTACTCATTTTAACATTTTTATTTTATGTAAAATTTTATCTAATAGTTTAGATTTATCCTATTTACTAAAATAATTAGTTTTACTTAGATCTTATTTGTCCTATTTACTGAAATATAGTGAGATTGTTAAGATCTTATTTGTCCTATTTACTGAAATATAGTGAGGTTTTATTTATCTTATATAGTGAGATTGTTAAGATCTTATTTATCCTATTTATTGAAATATTTAGTTACTATTTCTTTCAATTTTAATATATATTGATTTTCTAATTTGAAATTTCATATAATTAAATCTTGTATTAATGATGACTAATCAATTTGTCATAATATATAATATTTTATTATATTTTTCTTTGATGGTTAGGAATCTAAATTTATATTCATGGCCTATCATGTTTATATTCTTATACTTTTTTCCAATTTCATCATCTACTTTCGAGAATCTTTATATTCAAGTTTACTATCCACTTTTGAGAACATTTACATTCAAACTTATGTGTAGCTTTGTTTACTCTTTCGACATAAAACAATATGTTCTTATATTTTTAATAATTTTAAATTTACAAATTTAAAAGTTGTTGAATATTCCAATTACATCTTCAAACCTTTTTTCCATTTTTTCTTAAAATATTTGTCTTTGTCTTCACAAAAATCTTCTATCTTAGCAATTCATCACTCTCGTGAGTGATGTAATATATTAACTGGGCTTCTCCTCACTCGTGGAACAAATCACCTTTGGCTTCTTAGGTCTCCTTGAGTAAAATTGCAAATTAAATTTTGAACATTTTTTTACCTATAACGAATTAATACGGGCATAAGCTAACTTTGCTTTTCTATAGAAACACTTATAAATAATCACTAAGATTCCTCAAGCTCTCATAAATATAATCTGAAATCACATTTTAGTAATATATTTTCAAATTGATACATGTTATAAATTGAGATATTTATGATATATATGTGGATAATTCAAAATTGAAAGACGTAATGATCGATCTTAGACATGATGAATAAAACGAGACTTGCTTTTGCCTATGCATAAGAACTTGCATGAGTTCTCTTAATCTATTCTAAATTAGTAGTTCACTTAATGACGACTTTCTTGGAATGAATCTTTTATATATAAAAGTATTAGGATAATATGCTTATTACATTAAACGATAAAAAATGAACACAATTGTTTGCTACTAAAATTTGGCTAGGAAGGAGACGTTTAAGACAATAAATACATGTCAAGCCTATCATATATTGTATAATTAATAAACAAAATATTGCTTTGCCACATTTGTTAAAACTTTGGCACTCGAATATCTCTATACAAAACAAAGTTTGAAATTATTTTATACATCCTCTATGCCTCAACCTAATTGACAAACGAAATCCATCAGTTTTTTCTATTTCATTTCAACTCTGCACAAACCATACGCAGAGACCAACAACACATCAAGCAACTCGATGAAGAGATATGGATGTAGCAAGCGGAGTTGTTAGTCAATTTGGGTAAAACGGGATTATGGATTTCAATATGTCCAAATAGAAACTATAGGCAAACTCTTTTCACAATCGTGTAGTGGGAGAAAGACCTATGTTCTTGCTCTCGTTCATCTCTATACGCCCACTCCAATTCCCTAGCCTTTTTCAAAAGCTATAGAGTGTTAATATGTTTAAACGTTAATATGTTTATAATCCCGAGTAAGAATTGGATGCGTGTCAACACAAAGATCGATTCCTAGGGCAACATAGTTTAAACGTTTTACTTTTTTATTTTGTAGGAGTTTTGTTTTAATTTTGGTTTGAAATTTAAACAATGGTAGAATGAGAAATCACTAGTTGAGATTATATATTTTAGTTGATTTGAAGTTAAATAGAGTTTTGAATAGATTTATGCATTCCAAAACGCTATTTAAACAATGTAAAATTGTTATTTTGCCAATAATTACATCCACTATGATAATTGCCAATATATATATATATAGAATGTTTATACTACACCATAATATTTTGCATGCAAAAATTGTTTATTATTAGAGTCTTGTTTTTGTAGGCTAGGGTGATTTGGGGTATTATTTCCATCAATTGTTTTGGCTTTTTAATCATGCTGAATTACTCACTGCAATTGACATTTAAAACTCCAAACTCTTTTCCCTCTTCATGCTACCACAATCTTACATTGTCTTTGGCATTCAACATGAATTACCCCCACCCGGTGCCTTGGACAAGCAACATGAATTCCCAACCTCACCCGTGCAACTACAATGTGTCTGCCCTCCTCTTCTTGTGAGCATAATCTTAAGGATTGTTGTAGGCATTTCTTTGCTCATTGACATGTTGCCACAGTCTTAGTGATTGTTGTGGGTAAGTTCGGTAGGATATGTAGATGAATGATACATCCCTTAGTTTTACGAGCCCTAATCAAAAGCATCATGATCAATAGCAATGGAATCAACCTTAATAACCAATAACAATGCAAAAGCAACATGACAAGTGTGGATGTAGTCTATGTTTATCATAAAAATCATGTCAGTCCAACTATGTGCAATTTCTTTCACATTCTTAGTCCTAAGAGTAGGATTTCTCCTTCACGCCCCCATTACCAACAACCCCCCCAAAAAATCTAAAATCTTGCACCGATATCACAAGGTAATGTACCTAGCCCCAAGTTGAGTCACACTACACATATTTTCATCTTCGATGCCAAATCAAACAACATAATAACTCACTAATGCAATCCACGTGCGCGCATCCGATCTTGTGCCGCGCACATAAAAACTCAAGTCTCATGCTAGAATCTTGTTGCCAATGCATTTCGAATTGACTAACAATTATCATTTATTAACTGTCATGTTGCATATATAACAATTATGCAGAACTAACAATAATATGCACAACCATGCATAATTGCGAAACATTTTAGCAAACATAAATAACATAGCATATAAATGATAACAACATGCAATAATCAAAAAGTAAACATCCATAAAAGAACACTAATATTTTTTTATAAATAACCAACTTCATGCAGACCTCAGATGTTCCTCCCATCCATAGACTCTGTTGTTCAAACACTCTCAACAGAAGGTCACCACCGAGCTAGATTTATGACTCCACTAGGGCAAAGGATACCTAACCCAAACCAAGGCCCAATAAACAACTCAATAAAGAACAGGCTCAATTGTACACTCCAACAATAATTACCAACTCATAACATTTCATTCCCCACAACTTGTCCCACCTAAGGAAATGTACCCCTTTCTCTGCTCAACAATCCTTCAGGCTGTCCCACTTCCCTTCTAGGGCTTCACAAACACGCCAACCAAGAATTCTCAGAGCTCTGCATCACTTGGAACACAAGGTTGTCCAAGGATTTACAACACCCACTAACCCAACACAGCGGGAAAACTATTCCCAACAATTCTCTCACCTAGATAAAATTTCTCTACAGGCCTAACAACCTTCTTCTTCAACCCAAACAACCAAGGATTTACAACATAAACAACTTCAACTTCTACTCACACTCTCCAACTAAGGTACAAGGTAATGGATGCCAAGAATGAGTGAATGATCGTAAGAATGATGAATGATTGAAANTACAATATAATAAAACTCTTGATCATAAACATATTACTTCTTCTTAGCATCATTCAATTTCTCACTGAAGAATGCAATCGACCTTCCCTCTTGGCTCAAAACTGCTCCAATTGTTGAACCACTTGCATCACAATCCACTTGAAATACTTTATTGAAATATTGAAGCACCAAAATTGGTTGTTCGATTAACTTTTTCTTCAAGTTCTAAAATGACTTCATGGTTGTTGTTGTCCACTTGAAAAAACCACCTTTTCATACATTTGGTAAGTGGTGCACAAATGTAGTTGAAATTTCAGATAAATTTCCTATAAAAGCTCGCCAAACCATGAAAACTTCTCACATAAAATGTACACTTATGTGTTGGCCACTCCAAAATATCCTTTATCTTTTCATGATCCATCTTCAAGCCTTCATTGGAAATAAAAAATCCCATGTATACTAACTTCTCCTTCAGAAACGTACATTTCTTCAAATTAATTAGAAATTTATCTTCCTTCAACCCCTGCAACACCTTTCTCACATGCTTCAGGTGTTCTTCTTTGGTTTTACTGAAAATCAAAATGTCATGTAGGTACATGAAAATTTTTTTTCCCAAAAATTGTTTCAATACATCATTCATAACTCTCATGAATGTGCTAGGGGAATTGGTTAACCCAAGCAACATGAATAGCCACACAAATAGTCCATCCTTCATCTTAAATATTGTTTTCCATTCATCACCTTCTCTTATCCGTATTTGATGATATTCACTCCTCAAATCAAAATTTGGAAATTACTTGGACCAAATCAAACAATACAGAAGATCATCCATCCTTGGTAAAGGAATCCTATACTTAATAGTAATTCTATTGATAGTCCGTGAATCAATACACATTCTCGATTTACCCACTTTCTTGGGTGTCAATACTATAGGTACAACACAAGGACTTAAACTCTCTAGGATCAATGTCAAGCAACTCTTGCACCTGTTTATTCACTTCCTCACTCTTTGCTAGAGTCATTTGGTAATGATCTTTATTAGGTATACTTGACCCTATTATCAAGTCAATTTTATGCGATATAATGTTCATGGGAGGTAAACCTGTTGGTAGATCATCCACAATGATCTCTTTAAATTCCTTTAACAAAGGTTGAATCTCCGGTGGTGTAGGAATTATTTTCTCCATCTCTTGGACTTGTTTCAACATCAAGGATAAACAAAAATGAGTCTTTTTTTTTGTTCTTTCAAAAAAAATTAGTTTAACACAACATGACTCATCTGTTACTACTGCCCACATCTTTGTTTCTACTATTTCTTGTTGTTGTAATTGCATTTTCTAGCATTTGTTCCAATTAGTATCGTTGTCCAACCTTGTTGAATTCATAAGTATTCTCTATGCCATCATAGAAAATTTTCCTATCAAACAAACAAGGTATTCTAATCAGTATATGGCATGCATCCATTTCTACCATATCACACAAGTTTTGCTCACTGAAATCACCAATCTTAAAATTTAACAAGCATTGTTTTATCACAATCACTTTTTGTCCTTTTCGTAACCATGAAACCCGGTATGGATTGGGATGTGAAATACCCTTTAATTTAATTCCTCCATGACTTCCAGGGACACCAATTGTTTTGTGCTTCCACCATCTATGACCAGATTGCAACACTTGCCATGGACTTTACATTTAGTCTTAAAAAAAAAATCCCTTGATCAAGATCTTCTACTATCTTCCTTTTGGGTTTAAGTAACACTCTCAGGAACAATAAATTCTCACCTTTATCTTGTTTAGTTGCCATCACATTTTCACCAACAATCCTTGTCTCATCTTCCTATGCAACTTGTGTCTAAGATTTTCCTGAATTGTGCTTCTCTAGACATTCAAATGCCTTGTGTCCCTCTACTCCACATATATATCAAGTAATAATACACTTATCCTTTCCTCTTCCACATCCTCTCCCACTTCCAGTTCCACTGCCTCCTCTATTACTTTGGCTACTAGTGGATCATCCTCCTTTTCATTACCTCAAATAGTACTTTTTCTACCCTTTCCTCTAGATCCTTTACCTCATAATTTTTGCAACAATTTTCGATCAATAATTTATTCCACCTTCAAAGCAACTTGATATGCTTCATCTACATTATGAAATAAATGTGTACTCATATCATCTTGAATTGATATTTTAACCCATTCATGTACCTCATCACTCTTTGATCTTCTACTCTTTTATCCTTGATATGAGTGGCAATTTGAAAAATTTCTCAGTATACTCACGGACAAATGTCTCTTTCTGCCTTAAGTTCTACACCTTCTTACACAAATTATGTTGGTAATCATCATGTTGGAATTTATACATGATTTTGTTCACCATATTCCTCTAGGTTTTGATCTTTTCATGTCATTTGTCTACCCTATCCTTTTGTAGCATATCCCACCAAATGGAAGCATGACCCTTTAGCTTCATCATGGAAAATAGAATCTGATTGGGGTCTTGAACATTTTTGTACTAAAAGTACCTTTCGAGCTCTTCTATCCAATCAATAAGAGTCTATGCTTTCAAACAACCATCAGAGCATAAAACGTCTATGCTTGCACTACCTTCGCCCTTCATAAAATATATCAAACTTGTTGTTGGGTCTCCTTCCTTATCATTTTTCTCTTCTTTGATCTTCTCCTCTGACTCTGAATATATTTTAGCATCTCCAAGACTTTTATTTTCTAGTTCTTTTATCCTCCTTCGTAATTCCTCCAATTCACGGTTCCTCACACCTCCTTGTGCTACTCCTACTCTATGTGACGACATCCTTATTTGGACCAACATTCACAAGACTTACTTCTCAACACTGTCTCTCGAAACTTTGGAGATAAACCTACTATGATACCACTTGATGCATTAACCCTCAAGCCTATACTCAACCAAATATAGACCCAGGTTTCTTCCCACATAATGCATAGCTCCCAGAGTACTAGCATTAACAAAAAATAAAATTTAACTAATCCCATAAGGAATTAATAGCCACAAGAAAAGGAAACAAGAAACAACACCATTTAAATAGGGATTGAAGATTCTTTATTAACAAGACAAAATTTATTTCTTACAGTCTCATTACATCACTAGACAATCTAGCACAATTCTCATTCTTTAATTAATGAACGAAGTGTGTTCCTCTATTCCACATTGTGAAACAAAAATGGGTGTCCCTTCCTCTGTATTATTTCTCTAGCAAACATACCTTCTATGTCCCCTCTTTTTTGTCTCCCCAAACCAAAGTTAACCCCCCCCTCTTTTCTATCTCCTTTCTTTTTCTATGTTCTCTTGGAAGCTGGAAAGTCTCGACGGTTCCACTTCTCAATCATTTTTTGCCCAATGTGCATTAGAAGCTGGGAAGTTATGATGATTCAACTTCTTCCAAAAACATTCGAGTGATTATTATTCCATCAAACAAAAGACCCACCAATTGTCATGGAATTCACACAAGACACATGGAGTGACAACCCACCAATTTCCACAAAGTTTGTATAGGCCACATGGAGTTACAATACACATAACCTGCGACATTGGGAGTTGTAGCATGGTGTAACCTGCATTGTTGTAAATGGACTTGTAGAATGCATGGAGTTGCTACACTTGTATCATGATGGAAATTGCAACACATTATGATCCGTAGTATTTAAACAGAGTTGCATCAACATAGAGTTACAACATGCTTGGAGTTACAACACCCTTGTTTCATCCTACCATTACTAACTTGAAATCTTTTTTTTTTTATTTGATGCAGATTGCCTAAGACCAAAGATGGTCCTTCATCACAAAGAAAGGGATACATCTTAACCATTTGATTAGATTGTTTGGTTTCATAATCAAATTTCATGTAATATGCTCTTTCTTGTACATGTATATTCATTTTTCTAGCATTATTCCAACAATAGTCTATTTCTTTCATGTTAAATTATTGATAAAACATTCCCATTAATATTTTATGTGAAGGAGCCATTAATGATCAAATGCATTAAAAAAAAATTAGTCCATAGGGATAGATTGTCATCAGGCCCTCCTTCTAGTGCCAAAATTGTTGATGGTTGAAAAAATTCCTACCACCAATGATGGATAATCACTCGATGTAAAGTCCCAATTATAATCACTCTCATTTGGGATGGCAATCTCCTTCAATATTTGGGTTCGTTTGCCACTAAAAAGGTTTGGATTTGGTTTAATATCAATATGATCAACTAAAATAAAACTTACCTAGACTATGATCTAATATAATATATTCTATGTACTTAACTAATTAATATTAAATTTTATTAAGATATCCTATATAACTAGGAAAAAATGTAATTAAAATTAAATATAAGAGTGGAAGATAAATTACCAATTAATAAAATATGTCCTCAACTCATGTATTATTAAGCACATATACATGTAATATTTTCATAATAAAAATTACTTGAAACATCACCTGCATTCTTATATCTAATTAACCAATTGAAGAGATATTTATTTCATAATTTTTTTTTTTTATATGAAATTATTGAATGTTAAAACTGCCTAACTCACAAAAATACTACAAAACAACTTAGAGTATCCAATTGAACAAATTTCTTCTAAATGATTCATACCTTCAATTTCTTATTAAAACTGATAGTAGTATACAAGTCTCAAGTTCAATAATTCCATCCCCATCCTTCTATAGACAAATTCTTATTTTATCACCTCATTTTCTAAAAATTTGGATTTAATTTTCTTCTTCTACTCAATCCCTTCAAATAAGGAGAATTACTATTATGTTTAGAAGCTTCTATTTCCTTTTCATTCTTTTTGATTGATTTGGATTCCTTTCAAGTACACAATATATCATACATTTATTTAGTATCCCGAATCCTTGAATTTCGTTCACCTTCACCATTTGTGTTCCTACTTGAACATCTGGCGCTACCTCTCCTATGTTTTCCTGTCAAAACATAAATAAAATCAAACATAATAATAAATTGTATAAATTTAGAAAATAGTAAAAGGTTTGACATCTGTTAAAATTTAAACAATTTGAAGATCAATAGGACTGAAAAACCCTCAATTTTTTTTTATTTGCCTCTTGAGATTTCCATCGAGCTCTCGTTTTCTTGATTTTGCCAACAGATGCTTGAGTTATAGCTTATAGAAAAACATGACTCAACAGTCGTTGATTATGTTTCTATGCAAATCTTGACCATTGATTTTTGATTTCAGGGAAATATCCCACATGCTCACAGATATTTTATTGCAAAAGGTTTTATATAGTTCATTTCTCACCACGTAGACTTTTGATTTTTGTGTGAAGACGCCGAAAATCTGTAACTTGGCGCATATAACAATCTCTTAGAACCTAAAATGTAGCATATCTAGGATCTGAATGTTACGTAGATTAGGACATGTCAGTTGTCACATAGTAAACACATAGGTTAACCTTGAGATCAATTTAGCAACCAAATCTAACATGGGCATGAGCTGGAAGATGATAAAGGGATGAGATGGAAAATGATGTGGACATCCGGGATCCAGGGTTCTATGAAATGTGATTTACTTAAAGCTCCAAATTTTCAGATCCGAATATCCATGATTTGGAAAAGTTTGTATTTTTGAAATGTCTATGATTCAGGATTCGAAACATATGGAAAATGAGACATAAAGGAAAGTCGGATCTAGATTC
>JZKD02S0220487.1:0-21810 GCA_000966675.3 Picea glauca | reverse complement strand
TGGTATGTAATCGCCAAAAGAAGTAGGTTTATTTTCTTTTGGGATCAAAGTCAGGAAGGTCGAATTGAATGAACCAGTCACTTTTCCCCTTAACCTGGAATCTTCCACCACATCCGGAAGTTCATCCCCAACTATCTCAAAGAAATGTAGAAAGAATTCTACAGTCCATCCGTCCGGGCCTGGGCTTTTATCTTTTGCAAAAGACTTTAAAACATCCCAAACTTCCTGTAATGTACAAGGGCTATCCATAAGGAATGTGTCCTCCACAGTGACCGAACGAGGAAATAGACTGGCCACCATCACTGAATCTTGAAGAATAGTGTGATCATTTGCCCCATAGAAAGATTTGTAATGATTTGAAGCTGATGTTTTTAACGCATGTTGTCCCTTGTGGATGAATCCTGATTCATCCTTGATTTCCCAAATATGCTTTTTGTTTCTACTGAAGCTTGCAAAGCGATGAAAAAATTTTGAATTTGATCGCCACACTTTATCCAAGTGGCCCTACTATGTTGGCACCACATAGCTTCTTCAGCAAGTAGTATCTAGTTTTGTTCAGTTTCCAAAAGTTTCAAAGTGTTATCCCTGCCACACAGCCCCCCATCTTGTATGTTCGCTTGTAGGAAGGCCAGAAGTTCAATCTCCAGCTCATTCAGTCTGCAAAGTTTTCGTTCCCTGATATTTTTGGCCCAGAGATTAACTCGGTGCTTTACTGTTTTAAGTTTCCAAACAAATCTTTTTTGCACATCCAGCTCGGTCAGGAAATTGGGATCTTGCCAGACATCTTTAACTATGGAGTTGAGATCTGACTCGAGCAGCCAACTCTAGTTGAACTTGAAAGGAAAAGTCTTTGGAGAAGGTTGGGTGTCCAATTGGAGAAGGATCGGGGCATGATCCGAGAAATATGGATTATTGACCCAGGTCCTAATCCTTCCATCCTGGATAGCTAAGGCTTCTGACAGAAGAACCCGATCTAGTCTTTTTGATATAGCCTCTGAACCAGAACGGCCATTGCGCCAAGTAGGAACTAAAACATCCGGGGGAAAGTCCACTAAAAGATGATCTTGTAGGAGCGTAATAAAATAACCTGCCAATGGATCCAGTGATGCCAATGTACCCCAGACTTCTCCAGCATTGGTAGTAAAGTTCAGATCCCCTGCTACTATCAAATTAGTGTGATCAAGAAGTCTACTAGCCGCCACCTTATCCCAAAAAAGTTCCCTGTCGGAGCAAGGTCCATACATATTTAGCAACGTGATCGACTGATCGTTCCAAAGGCTGGTACGTGTCAAGAGGATGTCACCACAGCAAAGGTAAGGCGCTAGAGTAAATTTTGTGGGTCCCAAGTAACAGCAAGTCCCCCCGAGGTGCCTAAAGAGCTAGTTGTACAGGTATGCCAATTAGGACAGAAATTGTTCAAAAATGACATTGCTTTTGATCCATCGACTAACGTTTCTTGTAGGAAGATGATATTCGGTGAAGTCCTGGTGAGCATTCTTCTGAAGGAGGTGGATTTGAGGGTCCCCCCCACCCCTCTGATGTTGAGTGAAAGCAAAATCATGGTTTTTCTCTCGCAAGGGCTTTCTTGCCTCTAAGCGCCCCGAGATCAGTGTGTGTAGTATGTATAGTAGCAGGAAGAATGGCAGAAGAAAACGCTTTTTGGCGTGCACTCCTGGTTTTGATAGGTGAGTGCTCAAAACCCCTCCCCTTCGACCAGGAGTAATCTTTTCCCAGGTCCTCACTAGTGAAATCAGGAGATCCCGAGTCCACTCCCCTCTCCTGTGGACAAATAACAGCTCTACCTAAAAAGGTAGGTAGTGGTAAAGGGGTAAGTGCTTCTCTGTATGACGGGACCAAGTTGTACAAGACTGCTCCAAGGGAACTATCCCCAGACTCAGATTCTCTAAAGCCCACAGTGATACAATCCCCAAGCAGCTCTAGTGACCACTTTCAGTCTCCAAAGGATGGATAGGAGAGTCTTCAGGAGTGGATTGTACCCGATGAGTCTTGCCCAAGGGAAGAACGGGAGCCCGTGGAATCAAGGGATCTGGAAAGGTGGTAGACTGATTCCTCTTCCTCAAGAGAGTGTCATCAGTTTCTGTCGGCACTTCTAAAATCACCCGAGCCAAGGGTAGGTCCCCCAAATGTGTAGACGGAGTACGTGAAACCTGTGTAGCAGAGCTGTCTAAAAGATCCCTTTCCCATGCAGACAACGAGAAGTAAAAAGATGGACAGATAAGTTTTAACTTACCAGTGGTAAAGTCCAAGACTTCAGTGTCATCCGCACCGAAATCAGGAAGAGAGGTCTGTGAGTGTTCGCCCGAAGAGTCTAGTTTGGTAGATAGTTCGAGCATTGTCTCCTTCGACTGCTCTTCCTCCACTAGGCCCAAACAGTGTCTCCTCAAGTGACCTGTCTTTCTGCAATCGGTACACCGGAAAGGAATGCCCAAGTAATCCAGGTTTTGGCAGATGATGTGCCTGCGCCATTCTATGTTTAAGGATTCCAGCAGTCCTTCATGTATGTCGAGTTCCGCCAATATCTTAGCCACCTTTTTGACAGGTGTTGCAAGTGCTTTCAAATCCACACTAAAAACTCGCCCAAGAGTGTTTCCAATAGCCTCTAAGGATTTCACGTTCCAGAGATATAGTGGTAAGCCGAGTAAGAGAACCCAGAGGTGGCGCAGAGGAAAACAGTCTTGGGAGGGGTCGAAACTGATTCACCACCTTTTCAGCATTAAGCTGCCCCCATCTAGTAACCAGAGTCGATCTAGGATCAGAGCCAAGTCTTCAGAAGAACGGAAGTGGAAACAGAACCAACCTCTCGTAAGGTAGGAAATCTCAAGCATGTATCCAAGTAGAGGCCGCCAAGTAGTCTGGACCCAAACTGCAATGTCGATTTTGCAGAGATGTCGATAGGAGAGTCTACCTACATGTGTACACAAAGCCAAAGTAACAGAGTCTTCCAGTCCTATATCTACGCCTAGCACCATCCTTTTCTTTTTCTTCTTAGAGCAACAAGGCCTATGAACTGGCTTATTGCAGCCTGTGGAGGTGTGTGCACCCTTCGTCCAAGGATGCCTTTCAGAACCTGAATTATCCTAGTCCACTGTGGAAGTAGTCGCACCACGGAGTGTCGGGCTAGGTTCTGCGGAGGGTGGAGGCCGAGTAGCTGAAGAGGCAATAGGGAAGTGACCAGGGGCACAAACCTTTCTAGGGTCACGGGGAGGCTTTTCCGATAGCTTCCGAGGAGAGAGTAAGCAATCTGACTCCACAGCAGCTGCGAAAGGTGTAGGTCTACCAGGGGAATCTAACTGTGCTAGCAAAGGGAGAAACCAGGTCTGAGGAAGCGGTCGAAGGTAAGACAGAGGAAGAAGACGGACCAGAGGAGTAATGAGGACCCGAATCCCCTTGCAAAAAGGAGTTATGACGCACAAGGCTGGTGAGCTCGTCCGTCGAGGAGAAGAGGCCCGCACTGCGCCAGAGTGCCTCATCAGCTGCACCCATGAGTGCGCTGACTTCAACCTCCATCAATGCGCGTCTCATGAGAGCGTCGCCCAATGCCACCTAAACTCCACTAAGGATAGAAGTAGCCAGGAGTAGACAGTTGTGCTGGTATCACGAAGGACTTAAAACCCCGGGATGAAGTGGCAGTCCGGACTACCAGGGAAATAACTACCAGGAAGTGACAAGGAGTCAGGCTGTGTTGAGGAACTCCGCTAAAATGGGTAAGGTAGGAGAGTCCACCGCTAAAAATAAGTTAAGATACATCTCCTCTCAAGTGCCTGCACTTGAAATTTGAGTAAACCTATAAGTAGATAAGTCAAAAATACAATAAGAAAAAGTAGTTTTCTTTCTTTCCCTTTGAAAAATCATAACTCCTACTTTATTATTTTAACTATTATTTTATTATTTCCCTTGGGAGGACCATTTTAGACCTCAAAATTTCTCTAATGAAACCCTAGTGCATGGTCAAATAAGCATCTTTCATGGAGACGTTTTGCATAAGAAGGTGACAAGTGGCATCAAGACTCATTCCAAGCCTTTTCCACGGATATTTTATTACTTTTTGAGGAGCGCCCAGCTTTGGAAAGAATCCTAGATGTGTGTTTTAATATTTTCCGAGGAGAGGAAAGTGAATCTAAAATTCACTTAGTATATTTTATTAGAATGATGTTGAGGAAGAACTCTATAAAAGGATGAACTTTCTCATTTGCTAAGCATCGTGGATTCATTAGATCCCCTCCAAGCTTAATCGAGGATCTATTGGGAGGAAAAAATCAAGGGGCAAGTTCACATATGGCGTTTTCATCTTTCTCTTCTTTTTTTGATGGATGACTAGGGTTTATGCAAGGAATGTCATTGTTTTGTTGCTGGAATAACCTTTGTAGAAGAGTAGTTATACCACAATGAGAAGAGACTAGAGTTTGAGGTCGTAACCCTCCCTAATCCTTGTTGTAACTTTGAATTTTGGGGGATTTTTCTGTTGTAATTGCAGATTGGATGTGGTACATTATGGCCCTTCTAATCTTGTATTGAAATCAGATTTCGAGATGTGATGTACTATTGGGTTGTTCATTCAATAGAAGGTTGTCTTATATTGTTTACTTTATCTTTGGCTTCATGTTATGGTTGTTCCTTCATGATTTAATGGTTGCACGTTACTTTGGCTGTAATTTCAATGTTTATGATGGTGCATCTTGTGAAGGGCTCACACTTATTCTTGCATAACCTAAAAATATTATTGACTAATTATGGCCCATTAGTGGATGGCTCAATTACATCTTCTCCATAATATTCAAACCCTCTTTGTTCATAGATCTTGACTCCATCACTCAACTAGATAGGAACTTGTCTTGGTCCACTATCCCATATTTTAATCTAAATTTAATCTTACACTTTGCTTAGGGATTCCCCCTTGTGTCGAAGGAGAGCCAGCTTAAAGAGAGGAAGGGTTTTTGTGGTGACAATGGGCAACCTTCTTGAATAGGGTTGCACTCATGTTTCAGGGCTTTATCACTTTGAGTGCAGGTTTGGGAGGTAACACTGGCCAATAGTAGCACTCTTCCACCAATGCTCAAGGCTTGTCCATGCCAAAATGTCCACTCAAACCACCATTATGCAGCTCTCTTATGAGGCTCTCCCTCAATAATCCTCTTAGAACGCACAATTGTTGATTTATGAAAAGAACTCCTTGGATGAAGAAATCCAAAACTGGAGTTCAATGTTCACTCCACGGATCTTTGTTGGCTTTCCATGCTTCAATGAAATTTGCATCATTTTCATATAAATCTTCATTTCTTCCAGCCCTACCATCTCCATAATCATGGTAGTCAACAATGTTGTCCTTCTACTCAAGGCATTCGCAATTGAGTCTGACCTTTCGGATCTATACTCTAGCACAAATGAGTAACTCTGCAAACACTCAACCCATTTCATGTACCTCCAATTTAACTTCGCTTGGTTGTTTATATTTTGCAGTGCTTGATGATTGGTATAAAGAACAAATTCCTTAGGCAGTGAGTAGTGTCTCCACTTTTTTTATGCTTGAATGATAGCATAAAACTCCTAATCTCACTGAAGAATGCAATTGGCTTACCCTCTTGGCTAAGCACTACTCCAATGGTTGTTATGTTGGCATCATAATCCACTTGGAACATCTTCTTAGTTACCTTCTTAGTTACCTTCTTAGTTTGGTAAAGATAAAATGGCTTCTTAGTTACCTTCTTCAATGGCTTGAAACTGCTTTGGATTGTTGTGTTCAATTAGAACTCTCCTTTTTTCATACATGTTAGTGGCACAAATACCAATAAAAGTTCAAAGGAATTTCTAGTAGAAGCTCGCCAATCATTGAAAGCTTCTTAGCTCCAAAGTGCTTCTCAGTGTAGGCCACTCCACAATGGCTCTCACTGTCTTCAGATCCATCTTCAAACCACATTAAGATATCACGAATCCCAAGTACACCAATTCTTCCTTCATGAAAGAACATGTTGTCCCCCGAGATGTCCCCATTGGGAGAAGAACAATGCAAGGGAATCTACAATCCATTTTAGGTCCCAAGTTGGCTCTTGGATCAAAGGGGTTAACCCTTATTTGACCTCAAAAGGCACTACCCACTATCACTTCAACAATGCCTCTACTATCTTCATATTTTAACTTGAATTATTTCCTAGATTTGGAGAAAAATAGAAAGTCCAAAACTCAGAAATGTAAATGATGGAAGAGAAAATGGATAAAAATCAAATCTAGAACTTGACATGAAAATTCCTTATCCATTGGGCATCTTTCTCCATAACCATGAGATATAAAATTGATTTTTTTGTCCAGGTAACATATCCCAAGGGAAACCTCCTAGGTACTTCCCCTCATTTCGAGGATGGTACCAAGGATAAACAATGTCAGGTCAACAACTTATGAATAGATCGTATATAGCTCTTCAACAATTGGCTCGCTACAAGCAAACACGTCACAAAATGGGATTTCAACTCAGGTGGGAGGGTAACAATTGTTCCTCACAACCACTTGAGCTACACCCAATCGACATAAAATTAATTTTTATGAAGGTCTATAAAATGTTTAAAGAGGACAAACAATCTTTAACTATCTAAGAGGATGGTTAACTATCTAAGAGGATGGTTGCCCCAATCAATCAAAGATTTATAGTAGATCC
Organism: Picea glauca; assembly: GCA_000966675.3. NCBI lineage: Eukaryota > Viridiplantae > Streptophyta > Pinopsida > Pinales > Pinaceae > Picea > Picea glauca. Next base: position 15,143 of record JZKD02S0220487.1, on the reverse strand, counting down.
AATTTGTAAGTTTCAAAAAGGATCGAAGTCCATTCAACCACAAATCTAAGATGGGAAAAATGTGTTGGGGCCCTTGAAGAACATTCCAACAATCTAAAACAAATCAACGAGATGGAATAACCATGCATGAAGCTCAAAACGACAAGATACTTCCAATTTTACTGGTTCCAAGGGGAACTAATCATAATCCTAAACACGATAAGCAACAATATCCTACAATCTTTCTCACAAATACAAATATCACTGGGCAAGTGGGAAGAGCCACAAAATGTTTTTATTAATTTGCATAAGTCTCAAAATACATCAAAAAGGGGGCAGAGCCACTAAATTCTTTCATGGATATTACATTCATAGATCTAAGAAGGAGAATGGGTGAAATACAATAGAAGATATACAAACACCTAGAAGATTAACTCATATAGATGGTGGAAAATAAGTGGGCAGAGCCACAAAATGCTTTCATTATTTTGCATAAGAAGTCTTGGAATACATCAAAAAGGGGGAAAAACCACTAAATTCTTTTAGTATGCCCAAGATTTTACAATAGTCATGGCTATAACATTCATACATCTAAGAAGGAGAATGGGTGAAATACAATAGAAGATTTACAAACACCTGGAAGACTAAATCATACATATGGTGGCAAACCCTTTATTACCATGCCCTACATGCCAATTATCCAAACCCAATTTCTCTTTGTTGGTTCTCTTTGTATTCATCTCAATTTTTTTTATCCCTAGTGCTTTATGCATTCATATCTCTCCATTCTCTCTCAAAGGTTGTAATAACCATTTTTCTCTCCACCAATCAAATGGCTCCCCTTCCTTGACAACCTACAAAAGTTCCCAATGAGTAGCATCTCCCCACATGAACAAGGCTAAACCGTTCTAGATGTTGTTGTTGTTGATTTGTAATTGGTTCATTGTAGCATGTATGGATGTAGCTTTTGGAGTGGTTGGGAGGCTTTGAACCCAAGACCTCTCCTTTCCTTTTCAAAACCCAAGTTAGAACTTCATTATAAATCACTTTATTAATAATAAAGTAAACTTTATCATTTAAAAGTCTTAAACAAAATTTTTAACAATTTAAGCTTTCATATGGTTTAAGTTATTTGAGTTGTAAGAGGGGTCCAATTTTGATTAGGACATTACCCCCTCACCGTACACTTTCACCATGTGAACTCCATTAGGTGATGGGAGGGCATTCCATCTTTGGATAAACTTTTATGTGCACTTTTCGCTTCTGCATTTTGAAGGGTGGTTAACCCTTGTCTTATGCATGCCACTCGCCGATCATGCCCACCATCTAACAGCTCATGGGTTCCTTAATTTAGTTTGTTAAATTCTTTTCAAGGGCACGTTTTTCCCTATTTACTAAAATATTATATGTGTTTTGAGGTAAAACAAGCCCACCTCATTTCATTTAACCTTGGCTTAACACTTTATGTGTTTTGGTGTTTGGTAGATTAAAGGGTGGCTAGCCTTGTTGTTGGAATGATGTGTAATCCACCAATCATCAATCTGCCCTCCATCCTATGGTTGACAAGTTCCTTCATGAATTTTGTTGCAAATTTATGAAGTTGACTTTTGCTCACTTCAACACGTAACTCCCCCACCAGCCATCTCTTATTCATCTAACAGCCCACGGGCTCTCTTTCAAAAAACCATTGTCGACAATTGGGAGCTCATAGTGAGGGCACATGGAACCCCTCCTTTAAAACTTTGCTATGCCTCATTGGGTTCCCTACCATGCTTCAAAACCCTACCAATCTATCAAGTACCATGAAAATTTACCCCCTGCAACTTCATGGGAAAAACATGGTTACAAGTAAAACTTTTGAAGCTAGTTTTGAGAGTTGTGATTCATCTCAAACCTTGAAATTTTAACCATGAATTACCACTGATGAGACCTTCAATTGCCCCTGAAGAAATATTGAACAACTAACTAGAAACTAAGAACTTTCCTACTAAAAATGGAGGGCATGAAAACTTCATTTGAACATTTCTTCAATTAGACACAGCCTTCCCTGTGAAATTGCAAACATCCTCATGGCCATACTAAGTTTGGGTCCTAATAGTTCTGTGTTTTACTCCTTGAAACCAGAGATATGAGCATGCGAGCCCGCAAGCTTTGGAGATTTTTCCTCACCTCTATGCCCCACTTAAAACGGAGAGAACTAAGCCATAGTGTCTCCTTACTCCCATCTACAACTGCTTAAAACATATTCTCAAATGGTAACATAGTTCAAGAGAATTAGGCTACTGAAAATTGCATGGGAAAAGCCCAATTACACTATTAAAATTGCCTTTCAGAGGTTTCTAGGTGTGATTATGCTATAACTTTGGTAGACATACCACAAATTCAAATTTGTCAAATGTTGGGCATAGCGTACTCGGGGGGCTTTCCAACAAGTCACTACACAATATACTTTGACCCTTTCTTGATATATATTTTTTCGTAGGACAAGGAATGAAACCCTTTGTACATTATTTTAACATGTAGTGTTTTTACACCATTTGAGCTTGGTTTCAGATTTTGTCAGCTTTGTGCTACTACGCAACTACTATGAACATATGCAAACACCTTTTCACCTCTTGGAATGTCATTTCACCTATAAATGCAACTTTGCCCCAAGTAGGCCCACCATCCATGTAAGATATCAAGACTGAAGACAAAAAAAATTGGGGGTCTCTTTTTGGCTACAACAAAACACTTTGGAGATTTATCAATAGCTTCTCCTTCTTCAACCTCTCCAGCGCTTTCTTTAAATGCATCATGTCTTCTACTTTTGTCTTGTTGAAAATTAGGATACCATTAAGATATGCAACCACGAACTTTCCTAGGTAAGGTTTCAGCAATTGTTCAACGACATCATGAAAGTACATGGTGCATTCATCAATCCAAATGGCATTACCAACCATTCCTACAATCCTTTTGTCTTGAAGGCTATCTTCAACTCATCACCTTCACGGATTCAAATTTGGTGATATCCACTTTTCAAATTAATCTTTTGAAATATTTTACTCCACTCAAACAGTGCATCAAATCATCTATCCAGGGTAATGAGAACCAATATTTGATGGTTATCTTGTTGATGGCCCTTGAATCAGTGCGCATCCTCCACTTCCTCCTTTCTTTGATGCGAGTACAACAGTTCCTTCACAAGGATATAAACTTTCTCTTATCAGTCCTCAGTCCAATAACTCTTGGACATGACTATTAGGGTGACTTGTTTGGCAAGCTCAAACATAGGATCAAATCTACTTGATGGGAAATACTCCTCATAGGTGGTAACCCCTTCAAAAGTTCATATGAAATGACTTCCTTAAACTCCTGACAACTTTGCAACCTTTGTTTCCTCGTATAGGGTGACAGGGAAGAGACGAGCCATAGGGCTACCCTCATAGGCAAGCCACCACGCATCACTCCAAGCCGATGGCACTTGCCACCCCCCAACCACATCTGTAACATCATCTCATGCAATTTAAACTCATCCTTCATGTGTGTACTTCTCTTCTTATGGCTCTTCGTTGTTGTCACGATCGCTCTCAACGAACAACACTCCATTGGTACCTAGCTCCAACTTGGTACATCCTTTGCACCCTGTATCTCATTATGATTACTCACACTGACATCACTCTATTTATTGGCTTTCATATCAATCATTATGACCGCTTCGATAGTTTATTATCCGAGTCGATGGACAATTTTCTTATCTCAGCATTCCCTTGGAATTGGTCTCACCACCTTTCCTTTCCCCTGCTCATCTCTGTTCAACTCCCCCTCTGTCTCCTTTCTCTGGCTCTGGTCTATCCTTCTTATCCCTCCCCATCACCCTATCACTGCTCCTTTAACACGATGGCCAAAGGCGGCCATTCTCGTTGAGCCCGGGGAATCTCATCCCGCAGGAATAGGGGTCGCTTCGTCTCTCAACTTGTCTTTGCAATCGAAGACTCTGTCGAATCCCACCAAGTTCATACCCCTCCCAACATTCGTGTTGAGATTGATCTTGCGAAGGCTAACATTAGAGTTTTGAGACATTTCATCTCGGATGAAGAGGTGCTCAATTCCACCAGCTCTTGGGTCCCCGACACTGGAAATACTCGGGCTCGGGTCTCCCAATTTCTGAAGACTATTGATATTTGATGGCACCTNTGGTATGTAATCGCCAAAAGAAGTAGGTTTATTTTCTTTTGGGATCAAAGTCAGGAAGGTCGAATTGAATGAACCAGTCACTTTTCCCCTTAACCTGGAATCTTCCACCACATCCGGAAGTTCATCCCCAACTATCTCAAAGAAATGTAGAAAGAATTCTACAGTCCATCCGTCCGGGCCTGGGCTTTTATCTTTTGCAAAAGACTTTAAAACATCCCAAACTTCCTGTAATGTACAAGGGCTATCCATAAGGAATGTGTCCTCCACAGTGACCGAACGAGGAAATAGACTGGCCACCATCACTGAATCTTGAAGAATAGTGTGATCATTTGCCCCATAGAAAGATTTGTAATGATTTGAAGCTGATGTTTTTAACGCATGTTGTCCCTTGTGGATGAATCCTGATTCATCCTTGATTTCCCAAATATGCTTTTTGTTTCTACTGAAGCTTGCAAAGCGATGAAAAAATTTTGAATTTGATCGCCACACTTTATCCAAGTGGCCCTACTATGTTGGCACCACATAGCTTCTTCAGCAAGTAGTATCTAGTTTTGTTCAGTTTCCAAAAGTTTCAAAGTGTTATCCCTGCCACACAGCCCCCCATCTTGTATGTTCGCTTGTAGGAAGGCCAGAAGTTCAATCTCCAGCTCATTCAGTCTGCAAAGTTTTCGTTCCCTGATATTTTTGGCCCAGAGATTAACTCGGTGCTTTACTGTTTTAAGTTTCCAAACAAATCTTTTTTGCACATCCAGCTCGGTCAGGAAATTGGGATCTTGCCAGACATCTTTAACTATGGAGTTGAGATCTGACTCGAGCAGCCAACTCTAGTTGAACTTGAAAGGAAAAGTCTTTGGAGAAGGTTGGGTGTCCAATTGGAGAAGGATCGGGGCATGATCCGAGAAATATGGATTATTGACCCAGGTCCTAATCCTTCCATCCTGGATAGCTAAGGCTTCTGACAGAAGAACCCGATCTAGTCTTTTTGATATAGCCTCTGAACCAGAACGGCCATTGCGCCAAGTAGGAACTAAAACATCCGGGGGAAAGTCCACTAAAAGATGATCTTGTAGGAGCGTAATAAAATAACCTGCCAATGGATCCAGTGATGCCAATGTACCCCAGACTTCTCCAGCATTGGTAGTAAAGTTCAGATCCCCTGCTACTATCAAATTAGTGTGATCAAGAAGTCTACTAGCCGCCACCTTATCCCAAAAAAGTTCCCTGTCGGAGCAAGGTCCATACATATTTAGCAACGTGATCGACTGATCGTTCCAAAGGCTGGTACGTGTCAAGAGGATGTCACCACAGCAAAGGTAAGGCGCTAGAGTAAATTTTGTGGGTCCCAAGTAACAGCAAGTCCCCCCGAGGTGCCTAAAGAGCTAGTTGTACAGGTATGCCAATTAGGACAGAAATTGTTCAAAAATGACATTGCTTTTGATCCATCGACTAACGTTTCTTGTAGGAAGATGATATTCGGTGAAGTCCTGGTGAGCATTCTTCTGAAGGAGGTGGATTTGAGGGTCCCCCCCACCCCTCTGATGTTGAGTGAAAGCAAAATCATGGTTTTTCTCTCGCAAGGGCTTTCTTGCCTCTAAGCGCCCCGAGATCAGTGTGTGTAGTATGTATAGTAGCAGGAAGAATGGCAGAAGAAAACGCTTTTTGGCGTGCACTCCTGGTTTTGATAGGTGAGTGCTCAAAACCCCTCCCCTTCGACCAGGAGTAATCTTTTCCCAGGTCCTCACTAGTGAAATCAGGAGATCCCGAGTCCACTCCCCTCTCCTGTGGACAAATAACAGCTCTACCTAAAAAGGTAGGTAGTGGTAAAGGGGTAAGTGCTTCTCTGTATGACGGGACCAAGTTGTACAAGACTGCTCCAAGGGAACTATCCCCAGACTCAGATTCTCTAAAGCCCACAGTGATACAATCCCCAAGCAGCTCTAGTGACCACTTTCAGTCTCCAAAGGATGGATAGGAGAGTCTTCAGGAGTGGATTGTACCCGATGAGTCTTGCCCAAGGGAAGAACGGGAGCCCGTGGAATCAAGGGATCTGGAAAGGTGGTAGACTGATTCCTCTTCCTCAAGAGAGTGTCATCAGTTTCTGTCGGCACTTCTAAAATCACCCGAGCCAAGGGTAGGTCCCCCAAATGTGTAGACGGAGTACGTGAAACCTGTGTAGCAGAGCTGTCTAAAAGATCCCTTTCCCATGCAGACAACGAGAAGTAAAAAGATGGACAGATAAGTTTTAACTTACCAGTGGTAAAGTCCAAGACTTCAGTGTCATCCGCACCGAAATCAGGAAGAGAGGTCTGTGAGTGTTCGCCCGAAGAGTCTAGTTTGGTAGATAGTTCGAGCATTGTCTCCTTCGACTGCTCTTCCTCCACTAGGCCCAAACAGTGTCTCCTCAAGTGACCTGTCTTTCTGCAATCGGTACACCGGAAAGGAATGCCCAAGTAATCCAGGTTTTGGCAGATGATGTGCCTGCGCCATTCTATGTTTAAGGATTCCAGCAGTCCTTCATGTATGTCGAGTTCCGCCAATATCTTAGCCACCTTTTTGACAGGTGTTGCAAGTGCTTTCAAATCCACACTAAAAACTCGCCCAAGAGTGTTTCCAATAGCCTCTAAGGATTTCACGTTCCAGAGATATAGTGGTAAGCCGAGTAAGAGAACCCAGAGGTGGCGCAGAGGAAAACAGTCTTGGGAGGGGTCGAAACTGATTCACCACCTTTTCAGCATTAAGCTGCCCCCATCTAGTAACCAGAGTCGATCTAGGATCAGAGCCAAGTCTTCAGAAGAACGGAAGTGGAAACAGAACCAACCTCTCGTAAGGTAGGAAATCTCAAGCATGTATCCAAGTAGAGGCCGCCAAGTAGTCTGGACCCAAACTGCAATGTCGATTTTGCAGAGATGTCGATAGGAGAGTCTACCTACATGTGTACACAAAGCCAAAGTAACAGAGTCTTCCAGTCCTATATCTACGCCTAGCACCATCCTTTTCTTTTTCTTCTTAGAGCAACAAGGCCTATGAACTGGCTTATTGCAGCCTGTGGAGGTGTGTGCACCCTTCGTCCAAGGATGCCTTTCAGAACCTGAATTATCCTAGTCCACTGTGGAAGTAGTCGCACCACGGAGTGTCGGGCTAGGTTCTGCGGAGGGTGGAGGCCGAGCAGCCGAAGAGGCAATAGGGAAGTGACCATGGGCACAAACCTTTCTAGGGTCACGGGGAGGCTTTTCCGATAGCTTCCGAGGAGAGAGTAAGCAATCTGACTCCACAACAGCTGCGAAAGGTGTAGGTCTACCAGGGGAATCTAACTATGCTAGCAAAGGGAGAAACCAGGTCTGAGGAAGTGGTCGGAGGTAAGACAGAGGAAGAAGACGGACCAGAGGAGTAATGAGGACCCGAATCCCCTTGCAGAAAGGAGTTATGACGCACAAGGCTGGTGAGCTCGTCCGCCGAGGAGAAGAGGCCCGCACTGCGCCAGAGTGCCTCGTCAACTGCACCCATGAGTGCGCTGACTTCAGCCTCCATCAATGCGCGTCTCATGAGAGCGTCGCCCAATGCCACCTAAACTCCACTAAGGATAGAAGCAGCCAAGAGTAGACAGTTGTGTTGGTATCACGAAGGAGTTAAAACCCCGGGATGAAGTGGCAGTCCAGACTACCAGGGAAATAACTACCAGGAAGTGACAAGGAGTCAGGTTGTGTTGAGGAACTCCGCTAAAATGGGTGAGGTAGGAGAGTCCACCGCTAAAAATAAGTTAAGATACATCTCCTCTCAAGTGCCTGCACTTGAAATTTGAGTAAACCTGTAAGTAGATAAGTCAAAAATACAATAAGAAAAAGTAGTTTTCTTTCTTTCCCTTTGAAAAATCATAACTCCTACTTTATTATTTTAACTATTATTCTATTATTTCCCTTGGGAGGACCATTTTAGACCTCAAAATTTCTCTAATGAAACCCTAGTGCATGCTCAAATAAGCATCTTTCATGGAGACGTTTTGCATAAGAAGGTGACAAGTGGCATCAAGACTCATTCCAAGCCTTTTCCACGGATATTTTATTACTTTTTGAGGAGCGCCCAACTTTGGAAAGAATCCTAGATGTGTATTTTAATATTTTCCTAGGAGAGGAAAGTGAATCTAAAATTCACTTAGTATATTTTATTAGAATGATGTTGACGAAGAACTCTATAAAAGGATGGACTTTCTCATTTGCTAAGCATCGTGGATTCATTAGATCCCCTCCAAGCTTAATCGAGGATCTATTGGGAGGAAAAAATCAAGGGGCAAGTTCACATATGGCGTTTTCATCTTTCTCTTCTTTTTTTGATGGATGACTAGGGTTTATGCAAGGAATGTCATTGTTTTGTTGCTGGAATAACCTTTGTAGAAGAGTAGTTATACCACAATGAGAAGAGACTAGAGTTTGAGGTCGTAACCCTCCCTAATCCTTGTTGTAACTTTGAATTTTGGGGGATTTTTCTGTTGTAATTGCAGATTGGATGTGGTACATTATGGCCCTTCTAATCTTGTATTGAAATCAGATTTCGAGATGTGATGTACTATTGGGTTGTTCATTCAATAGAAGGTTGTCTTATATTGTTTACTTTATCTTTGGCTTCATGTTATGGTTGTTCCTTCATGATTTAATGGTTGCACGTTACTTTGGCTGTAATTTCAATGTTTATGATGGTGCATCTTGTGAAGGGCTCACACTTATTCTTGCATAACCTAAAAATATTATTGACTAATTATGGCCCATTAGTGGATGGCTCAATTACATCTTCTCCATAATATTCAAACCCTCTTTGTTCATAGATCTTGACTCCATCACTCAACTAGATAGGAACTTGTCTTGGTCCACTATCCCATATTTTAATCTAAATTTAATCTTACACTTTGCTTAGGGATTCCCCCTTGTGTCGAAGGAGAGCCAGCTTAAAGAGAGGAAGGGTTTTTGTGGTGACAATGGGCAACCTTCTTGAATAGGGTTGCACTCATGTTTCAGGGCTTTATCACTTTGAGTGCAGGTTTGGGAGGTAACACTGGCCAATAGTAGCACTCTTCCACCAATGCTCAAGGCTTGTCCATGCCAAAATGTCCACTCAAACCACCATTATGCAGCTCTCTTATGAGGCTCTCCCTCAATAATCCTCTTAGAACGCACAATTGTTGATTTATGAAAAGAACTCCTTGGATGAAGAAATCCAAAACTGGAGTTCAATGTTCACTCCACGGATCTTTGTTGGCTTTCCATGCTTCAATGAAATTTGCATCATTTTCATATAAATCTTCATTTCTTCCAGCCCTACCATCTCCATAATCATGGTAGTCAACAATGTTGTCCTTCTACTCAAGGCATTCGCAATTGAGTCTGACCTTTCGGATCTATACTCTAGCACAAATGAGTAACTCTGCAAACACTCAACCCATTTCATGTACCTCCAATTTAACTTCGCTTGGTTGTTTATATTTTGCAGTGCTTGATGATTGGTATAAAGAACAAATTCCTTAGGCAGTGAGTAGTGTCTCCACTTTTTTTATGCTTGAATGATAGCATAAAACTCCTAATCTCACTGAAGAATGCAATTGGCTTACCCTCTTGGCTAAGCACTACTCCAATGGTTGTTATGTTGGCATCATAATCCACTTGGAACATCTTCTTAGTTACCTTCTTAGTTACCTTCTTAGTTTGGTAAAGATAAAATGGCTTCTTAGTTACCTTCTTCAATGGCTTGAAACTGCTTTGGATTGTTGTGTTCAATTAGAACTCTCCTTTTTTCATACATGTTAGTGGCACAAATACCAATAAAAGTTCAAAGGAATTTCTAGTAGAAGCTCGCCAATCATTGAAAGCTTCTTAGCTCCAAAGTGCTTCTCAGTGTAGGCCACTCCACAATGGCTCTCACTGTCTTCAGATCCATCTTCAAACCACATTAAGATATCACGAATCCCAAGTACACCAATTCTTCCTTCATGAAAGAACATGTTGTCCCCCGAGATGTCCCCATTGGGAGAAGAACAATGCAAGGGAATCTACAATCCATTTTAGGTCCCAAGTTGGCTCTTGGATCAAAGGGGTTAACCCTTATTTGACCTCAAAAGGCACTACCCACTATCACTTCAACAATGCCTCTACTATCTTCATATTTTAACTTGAATTATTTCCTAGATTTGGAGAAAAATAGAAAGTCCAAAACTCAGAAATGTAAATGATGGAAGAGAAAATGGATAAAAATCAAATCTAGAACTTGACATGAAAATTCCTTATCCATTGGGCATCTTTCTCCATAACCATGAGATATAAAATTGATTTTTTTGTCCAGGTAACATATCCCAAGGGAAACCTCCTAGGTACTTCCCCTCATTTCGAGGATGGTACCAAGGATAAACAATGTCAGGTCAACAACTTATGAATAGATCGTATATAGCTCTTCAACAATTGGCTCGCTACAAGCAAACACGTCACAAAATGGGATTTCAACTCAGGTGGGAGGGTAACAATTGTTCCTCACAACCACTTGAGCTACACCCAATCGACATAAAATTAATTTTTATGAAGGTCTATAAAATGTTTAAAGAGGACAAACAATCTTTAACTATCTAAGAGGATGGTTAACTATCTAAGAGGATGGTTGCCCCAATCAATCAAAGATTTATAGTAGATCCAATTTGTAAGTTTCAAAAAGGATCGAAGTCCATTCAACCACAAATCTAAGATGGGAAAAATGTGTTGGGGCCCTTGAAGAACATTCCAACAATCTAAAACAAATCAACGAGATGGAATAACCATGCATGAAGCTCAAAACGACAAGATACTTCCAATTTTACTGGTTCCAAGGGGAACTAATCATAATCCTAAACACGATAAGCAACAATATCCTACAATCTTTCTCACAAATACAAATATCACTGGGCAAGTGGGAAGAGCCACAAAATGTTTTTATTAATTTGCATAAGTCTCAAAATACATCAAAAAGGGGGCAGAGCCACTAAATTCTTTCATGGATATTACATTCATAGATCTAAGAAGGAGAATGGGTGAAATACAATAGAAGATATACAAACACCTAGAAGATTAACTCATATAGATGGTGGAAAATAAGTGGGCAGAGCCACAAAATGCTTTCATTATTTTGCATAAGAAGTCTTGGAATACATCAAAAAGGGGGAAAAACCACTAAATTCTTTTAGTATGCCCAAGATTTTACAATAGTCATGGCTATAACATTCATACATCTAAGAAGGAGAATGGGTGAAATACAATAGAAGATTTACAAACACCTGGAAGACTAAATCATACATATGGTGGCAAACCCTTTATTACCATGCCCTACATGCCAATTATCCAAACCCAATTTCTCTTTGTTGGTTCTCTTTGTATTCATCTCAATTTTTTTTATCCCTAGTGCTTTATGCATTCATATCTCTCCATTCTCTCTCAAAGGTTGTAATAACCATTTTTCTCTCCACCAATCAAATGGCTCCCCTTCCTTGACAACCTACAAAAGTTCCCAATGAGTAGCATCTCCCCACATGAACAAGGCTAAACCGTTCTAGATGTTGTTGTTGTTGATTTGTAATTGGTTCATTGTAGCATGTATGGATGTAGCTTTTGGAGTGGTTGGGAGGCTTTGAACCCAAGACCTCTCCTTTCCTTTTCAAAACCCAAGTTAGAACTTCATTATAAATCACTTTATTAATAATAAAGTAAACTTTATCATTTAAAAGTCTTAAACAAAATTTTTAACAATTTAAGCTTTCATATGGTTTAAGTTATTTGAGTTGTAAGAGGGGTCCAATTTTGATTAGGACATTACCCCCTCACCGTACACTTTCACCATGTGAACTCCATTAGGTGATGGGAGGGCATTCCATCTTTGGATAAACTTTTATGTGCACTTTTCGCTTCTGCATTTTGAAGGGTGGTTAACCCTTGTCTTATGCATGCCACTCGCCGATCATGCCCACCATCTAACAGCTCATGGGTTCCTTAATTTAGTTTGTTAAATTCTTTTCAAGGGCACGTTTTTCCCTATTTACTAAAATATTATATGTGTTTTGAGGTAAAACAAGCCCACCTCATTTCATTTAACCTTGGCTTAACACTTTATGTGTTTTGGTGTTTGGTAGATTAAAGGGTGGCTAGCCTTGTTGTTGGAATGATGTGTAATCCACCAATCATCAATCTGCCCTCCATCCTATGGTTGACAAGTTCCTTCATGAATTTTGTTGCAAATTTATGAAGTTGACTTTTGCTCACTTCAACACGTAACTCCCCCACCAGCCATCTCTTATTCATCTAACAGCCCACGGGCTCTCTTTCAAAAAACCATTGTCGACAATTGGGAGCTCATAGTGAGGGCACATGGAACCCCTCCTTTAAAACTTTGCTATGCCTCATTGGGTTCCCTACCATGCTTCAAAACCCTACCAATCTATCAAGTACCATGAAAATTTACCCCCTGCAACTTCATGGGAAAAACATGGTTACAAGTAAAACTTTTGAAGCTAGTTTTGAGAGTTGTGATTCATCTCAAACCTTGAAATTTTAACCATGAATTACCACTGATGAGACCTTCAATTGCCCCTGAAGAAATATTGAACAACTAACTAGAAACTAAGAACTTTCCTACTAAAAATGGAGGGCATGAAAACTTCATTTGAACATTTCTTCAATTAGACACAGCCTTCCCTGTGAAATTGCAAACATCCTCATGGCCATACTAAGTTTGGGTCCTAATAGTTCTGTGTTTTACTCCTTGAAACCAGAGATATGAGCATGCGAGCCCGCAAGCTTTGGAGATTTTTCCTCACCTCTATGCCCCACTTAAAACGGAGAGAACTAAGCCATAGTGTCTCCTTACTCCCATCTACAACTGCTTAAAACATATTCTCAAATGGTAACATAGTTCAAGAGAATTAGGCTACTGAAAATTGCATGGGAAAAGCCCAATTACACTATTAAAATTGCCTTTCAGAGGTTTCTAGGTGTGATTATGCTATAACTTTGGTAGACATACCACAAATTCAAATTTGTCAAATGTTGGGCATAGCGTACTCGGGGGGCTTTCCAACAAGTCACTACACAATATACTTTGACCCTTTCTTGATATATATTTTTTCGTAGGACAAGGAATGAAACCCTTTGTACATTATTTTAACATGTAGTGTTTTTACACCATTTGAGCTTGGTTTCAGATTTTGTCAGCTTTGTGCTACTACGCAACTACTATGAACATATGCAAACACCTTTTCACCTCTTGGAATGTCATTTCACCTATAAATGCAACTTTGCCCCAAGTAGGCCCACCATCCATGTAAGATATCAAGACTGAAGACAAAAAAAATTGGGGGTCTCTTTTTGGCTACAACAAAACACTTTGGAGATTTATCAATAGCTTCTCCTTCTTCAACCTCTCCAGCGCTTTCTTTAAATGCATCATGTCTTCTACTTTTGTCTTGTTGAAAATTAGGATACCATTAAGATATGCAACCACGAACTTTCCTAGGTAAGGTTTCAGCAATTGTTCAACGACATCATGAAAGTACATGGTGCATTCATCAATCCAAATGGCATTACCAACCATTCCTACAATCCTTTTGTCTTGAAGGCTATCTTCAACTCATCACCTTCACGGATTCAAATTTGGTGATATCCACTTTTCAAATTAATCTTTTGAAATATTTTACTCCACTCAAACAGTGCATCAAATCATCTATCCAGGGTAATGAGAACCAATATTTGATGGTTATCTTGTTGATGGCCCTTGAATCAGTGCGCATCCTCCACTTCCTCCTTTCTTTGATGCGAGTACAACAGTTCCTTCACAAGGATATAAACTTTCTCTTATCAGTCCTCAGTCCAATAACTCTTGGACATGACTATTAGGGTGACTTGTTTGGCAAGCTCAAACATAGGATCAAATCTACTTGATGGGAAATACTCCTCATAGGTGGTAACCCCTTCAAAAGTTCATATGAAATGACTTCCTTAAACTCCTGACAACTTTGCAACCTTTGTTTCCTCGTATAGGGTGACAGGGAAGAGACGAGCCATAGGGCTACCCTCATAGGCAAGCCACCACGCATCACTCCAAGCCGATGGCACTTGCCACCCCCCAACCACATCTGTAACATCATCTCATGCAATTTAAACTCATCCTTCATGTGTGTACTTCTCTTCTTATGGCTCTTCGTTGTTGTCACGATCGCTCTCAACGAACAACACTCCATTGGTACCTAGCTCCAACTTGGTACATCCTTTGCACCCTGTATCTCATTATGATTACTCACACTGACATCACTCTATTTATTGGCTTTCATATCAATCATTATGACCGCTTCGATAGTTTATTATCCGAGTCGATGGACAATTTTCTTATCTCAGCATTCCCTTGGAATTGGTCTCACCACCTTTCCTTTCCCCTGCTCATCTCTGTTCAACTCCCCCTCTGTCTCCTTTCTCTGGCTCTGGTCTATCCTTCTTATCCCTCCCCATCACCCTATCACTGCTCCTTTAACACGATGGCCAAAGGCGGCCATTCTCGTTGAGCCCGGGGAATCTCATCCCGCAGGAATAGGGGTCGCTTCGTCTCTCAACTTGTCTTTGCAATCGAAGACTCTGTCGAATCCCACCAAGTTCATACCCCTCCCAACATTCGTGTTGAGATTGATCTTGCGAAGGCTAACATTAGAGTTTTGAGACATTTCATCTCGGATGAAGAGGTGCTCAATTCCACCAGCTCTTGGGTCCCCGACACTGGAAATACTCGGGCTCGGGTCTCCCAATTTCTGAAGACTATTGATATTTGATGGCACCTGAAATTATTGTTGGGACGTGTCGTTGTTGATCAACATGAGGACAAACAAGAGATATTATTACAACTAGACAACATCCAATTACAACTCAAGCTTCTTGATCACAAAATGAACCTGATTGTGCATCAAATGGCAAGAATGGACCTGACAAAAGTGGACCTGCCTCAAC
>JZKD02S0220476.1:0-21810 GCA_000966675.3 Picea glauca | reverse complement strand
ATGTCCTCTTTTCCCATAGACATAACACCTCACTTCTCCTCCTCTGCCTCTTCCTCTTCCTCTGGGAAAATAACTTCTACCACCACTATTCCTTCCTCAGAAACTTCCTCCTCTCTCAAAGTGATTATGTGGTTTCTTTGCCTCGTTTATGGGATTCTATGCTTTGTCATGGGAAAATCCTTTGCCTTTGTTGAAACTTTGACCTCTGTTTTGTTGACTCTACTTTTTGGCCAACTTCTCTTCTGCTTTTAGAGCCATTTGATATGCATCCTCAACTGTCCTGACTGTCGCCATGTTGATTTCATCCTGGATATCATATCTCAGGCCATTAATGTATCTGGAAACTTTCTCTTCATCTCTCTCTCTCTGTCCAGCTCTGATGTTCAACTTATAGAACTCCTCTGTGTACTCCTTCACAGTCAATCCTCTTTGTCTCAAGTTCTACATCCTCCTGAACATATTTATCTGGCAGTACTTGGGTATGAATTCCGCCTTTAACTTGGCTACCATTCAATCCCAACTCTTGATATTTTGTTTCCCTTTTCTCCTCCTCTCGGCCTGCAGTTCATCCCACCGTAGTGTTGCATGTCCTTTCAACCTAGTAACAAATTGTCTTACCTTTTTCTCCTCTTCAACATCCTCATACTCAAAATACTTGTCCATTGCTAGTATCCAATCAAGCAATTGTTCTATGTCTAGATTTCCTTCATGCATAGGGATGTCAATCTTTTCTCTGGGACCCAATTTGACAGCCGCTTTCAGCAAGAATTCTTCTGCAGTATCCTCGGCTACAACTTCTTCCACTTCTAATTCTTCATTTTCTGCCTCGTTGACGTCTCCAACATCAGGTGCTCTCCTTTGTGTTGTCTCCATGACATCCAGCCTCGCACATAATTTTTTCCCTTTCCATAGCTTATTTGGCTAGAGGTGGATCAACACATCTTCTAGAAGACATTGTGTTAACACTTCTGATACCTCTCACCGATATCAGTTTACCTTTCTCCCTACATAATTCAATTATGTACTTCCTCTGAAAACCATTATTGATCCAAACCCCCTTCCCTCCAAAGGTTTCTCAACCTCCCGGTCTTGGATCGTTTGGGATAATGAGTCAGAGTGACTCCTTGGGTCCTTGCGGGCACCCAAAACTACTCTACCCACACACATAGGTCTCTTTATAAAGTGACCACGACTATGACCATGGGTCAACCTCTTCGTTATTCAGACTTCGAGAATATTCAAAATCCTTCTCACATATTTTCCTGACGTGTTATTCTTTGAGTTTAGAACTCTCGCCATGCATCTCCTCATATTATTAGGCCACTTATGGTTTGGATTTCGCAACCTCGCAAAACTCTTAGGCCTTCTTCCCACAACTTACAAATTTTTGAATTCCTTGATCCGTTGCCACGTGCTCCTCTCGTGATAAATAGTTGAGATTCGTTCATGATTTTAGACTTTGTGACTCTACTTTCATCTATTCTTCAAAATTTCCAAACTCTGAATTACTGAAACAATTCACAACTATCCTCCTCATACTTCTTCTAGATCTAATGGTTTGGAACCATTCGTCTCCTCTTGGAACGAAAATTGTCCACTGATCTTAGTGAAGACTTCAAGGACTTATTTCCTTTGAGATTTTTGCCACTCTCCCTCCTAAGCTTAACTTGTCTTCATGTGGACACTTCCTTCAACACTTAGTCAAAAACTCGATCTGTGCACACCCTGCAATAGATCATCTTCTACAATCGACTCCTCTGTGGATGATTTTCACGCTCTTTGAGATTGTTCTCCCATGACTAAAATAACGATATTCCTCATGAGATTTTTGTCTGAAAACCGTGTCATGCATTTGTTGTGGATGTCGATGCACTCCTTGCACACATACAAGTTCTCGTTATCTCTTTTGATCTTTGAGTCAAAACAGACTTCGTCATGCACTCCTTGTGGACACTATGCACACCTTGCACTCACTCAATAAAGAGAAACAATTGAAACTTGTTCACTCTTCACAGTGACTCATACATTCAAAAATGCAAATGCATTCATGGATATAAGAACATAAAAATAACAGGGAAATGAAAATATACATAATACCTATCACTCATTCAAACACACAACAACACACATTTGGAACAATATTCCTCTATTATATTCATTCAACTGAAACTTGTATACATACATACATTGTGCTTCACTACTCCTTAAGATATACCATATAGATTCAACTACTGCTCGGTTCTCTCTTGACAACAACAACAAGCAATGACAACAACCTCTATTCCGCAATATTACAAAGGTTTATACAAAGGGACTCTTTTTTGATTTCTTCCCTCCAACTATTCTATCCTATCCTATTTGAATTAAATGCTATCAACTACATAACATTTATTACAATAAATATTGAGTCAGACATATAAGAGCACAACCTTCATATCTATACTTCGATCCATCTCATAAAACAAATACATTCCCCATTGACCTTATGCTATGGCTCAACCTCTGATCATTAAATATATTCATGACTAAAAATGTTTTGTCAGATATTACATTAATACACTGATCTTTGAAATTCAAAACATTTCAAAATATGCACTAGTGCTCCCAACTATCTTCCGCTTGTGCTTTGCTAGCGATTCTCCTGCATCAACATGACACTTGGGCCTGAGCCACCATCAATGGAAAAGCAATGGGATATTCTGTCTAAAATATTTACTGAAATGTAGAAAGGGGGGTAATTTATAGATCTCCAAAAGTAATCTTCCATGAGGTTGGCTATATTGGAAGTTTTAACTTCCATTAAATCTCTAATATGTTGTTGTTGTTCTAGTATAGTCACCATAGCGAAAAAAGTAGCATCATCTTTTATGTTATCCAGCTGATTTAAAATATTGTACTTTGAAGGAGCTGTGACTTGATGATTGGTAGAAGGGTGAGCAGCTTGTGAGTCGATATTTTGAGTGGATGTGTTAGGGGGAAAAGTAGTCTTGGAATAATTAACTTTTCCCTTACTGGCATATGATTTAATTATGGTATTAACTACCATAACATCATCTTGCGGGGACCAATCTAAGACAACAATTGTAGAATCTGGTTTCTTTCCAAAGTTTCAATCCCTCTCATTTTTCCTAATTTCACAAGTTCTTTCCTCGTGATTTTATTCTCAAAATTTACACCATACTCTAGGAAATATGGATTTTTACTCAAAGTTACTGTATTTTAAACTCCTAGTGGTGTTCTGGGTGGAAGTATAAACAACGGAATTAGGATTAATTCCCTTTCTCTCAAAACAAATCATTGATTGTTAATGTCTTGCATAAGCCTCAAAATTGTAGACATATCGGTTTGTTTGGCATAGTCCTCCTTAGGAAGACTAGTTTTGTCTAGATTATCTTCATACTCCAAACAAGTACGAAGGGAAGATCTGATATTATATATGTCTTTCTCTTCCAATCTATGACGATAGGAAGAGGTTAAAACGTTGTATTAATTCATGAACGCGATTTGATTTTGTGGTCTAATCAGTTGAGGAATTTGATTATATAACTTGGTGAAGCAAAGATTGAAATATTTAATGGTTTCATATTTGTTATATGTAATATTATTGTACTCCTTTAACCGATTAGCTGAGTGTTTGGGTTTCCCAAAAGTGGACTTGAACTAGTAGACTAATTCGTCTCAGGTAGACAAAATCTTCGGAGGCAAATCAAAGTAGTTTGTTCCAACTTTTCCTTCTAAAGAGATGAAAAATAAGCACATCCAGGTATTGTTTTCATTTGCGCCAATGTTATGGTAAGATTTTGAGAAAGAAATCAAATTCTCATATGTAGAAATGGTACCATTTCCTGAGAACTTGGGAAAATGATTCTTGAAATTNAAATATGTTTAATGACAAAAGTGAAATTTTTCATAAACTCTATCCACTGAGCATGTCTCTGGTTTAACTTCTCTTCTCTGGTTATGAATTGTAAAGGGTGATTATCGCTATACAAAACAAACTCCTTTGGTATGAGATAGTGCTTCCATTTCTTCAAGGATTGAATTATGGAATAGAACTCTTTATCATATGTGGAGTACTTATTTTTAGATTCATTCATCTTCTCACTGAAATATGCACCAGTTCTGTTATCTTGGCTTAAGACCTTTCCAATTGCAACTCCACTCACATCGCATCTCACTTGAAATGTCTTTAAAAAATCCAATAGGACCATAATCGTTTTTTCAGTTATTCTCTCCTTCAATATGTTGAAGCTCCTCTCAGCCTCTTCTATCCATTTGAAATTCTTTTGTCTTTTCTTCACCGTATCCATCATTTGAGCACTAATCCCACTAAAATTTCTCATAAACTTCCGATAGAAACTTTCTAATCCATGGAAGCTTCTTACCTCAAAGATATTCTTTGGTGACGACCATTCTCTGATTGCTCTCACCTTTTTGGGATCCATCTTCAATTCGTTTCAAGAAATCACAAAAACCAAATATATGAGTTATGTCTTCATGAAAGAGGACTTTTTTAGATTAATCAACAACTTCTCTTGCTGGAACCTCCTCATCACCAATGTTAAATGTCTCAGGTTCTCCTCCTTAGTCTTCCTAAATACCAGTATATCATCCAGATATACAATCATGAACTTACCAATGAAATCTTTTAAAACCTCATTTATCAGCCTCATAAAAGTACTTGGGGCATTGGTTAAGGCAAACGACATAACAAGCCATTCGTATAACATCTCATTTGTCTTGAATGTTGTTTTCCACTCATCACCTTCCCTCATTATTATCTGGTGATATCCACTTTTCAAGTCTATTTTTGAAAAATAGTTATCCCCACTCATGCAATCCATCAAGTCATCCATACTTAGCAATCGAAATATGTATCTGATGGTAATATTGTTTATGGACCTTGAGTCTGTACAGATTCTCCACCCCCCATCCTTCTTCATACTTAATACAATTGGCACTGCACATGGAATCAAGCTTTCTCTGACCAATACTTTGTCTAATAGATCATGAACTTGTCTCTTCGCCTCCTCATTTTCTTGAGGTGTCAACCTATACGCTTATTTATTTAGGATGCTCACTCCTAGTATCGAGTCAATGTGATGACTGATGCTTATGATAGGCAACAATGATTTTGGCAACTCATCTACTACAATATTAGGAAAATTCTCTAATAGTTCATGAACTTCCTCAGAAAAATCCTCCATTGAAGTACTGGTAAGGATAACCCTCAGTTTCCTCACTACAACAAACTGTATCTCCTATTCCTTCTTTACTTCATTTAGGAGTTCCTTCCCACTCATGAGAAGTATGTTCATGCTAACTTCATCCTTCGCCTTCTTTTCTTCAATTGGAATCAACATGTGTGTCCTACCGTTCTTATCTAAGGTGTAAGTATTCCTCCTCCCATCATGAATAACATTTGTGTCATACTACAATGGTCTTCCCAACAAAACATGACAGACATCCATAAGAATCACGTCACACATAATATCATCTCTATATCCTCCTATTTTAAATTCAACCAGGCATTGTTGAGTGACTGTTACATGAGAATCTTTCTCCAACCATGATACTTTATATGATGTCGGATGTGCAGTTGTCTCCATCTCTAGATTATGCACCATCTCTATGGATACTAAGTTGTCAATGCTTCCATTGTCAATTATCACCTTGAAAATCATGTCTTTCATTTTGCAAGTTGTCTTGAACAAATTGTTCCTTTGTGTTGGTTTTTTGATCTTTGGCTCTTGCTTCAAAAGAACCTTATTCATCATCAAGGATTTCCCATCCTCTTCACCTTTTACCTCAACATCTAGCTTCCGCGCTTCTGAGATGTGTGCTTCACCTCCTTTCTTCCTCTCAGGGAAATCCCAAGACATATGTCCTCTTTTCCCATAGACATAACACCTCACTTCTCCTCCTCTGCCTCTTCCTCTTCCTCTGGGAAAATAACTTCTACCACCACTATTCCTTCCTCGAGAACTTCCTCCTCTCTCAAAGTGATTATGTGGTTTCTTCGCCTCATTTATGGGATTCTATGCTTTGTCATGGGAAAATCCTTTGCCTTTGTTGAAACTTTGACCTCTGTTTTGTTGACTCTGCTTTTTGGCCAACTTCTCTTCTGCTTTTAGCACCATTTGATATGCATCCTCAACTGTCCTGACTGTCGCCATGTTGATTTCATCCTGGATATCATATCTCAGGCCATTAATGTATCTGGAAAATTTCTCTTCATCTCTCTCTCTCTATTCAGCTCTGATGTTCAACTTATAGAACTCCTCTGTGTACTCCTTCACAGTCAATCCTCTTTGTCTCAAGTTCTACATCCTCCTGAACATATTTATCTGGTAGTACTTGGGTATAAATTCCGCCTTTAACTTGGCTACCATTCGATCCCAACTCTTGATATTTTGTTTCCCTGTTCTCCTCCTATCAGTCTGCAGTTCATCCCACCATAGTGTTTCATTTCCTTTCAACCTAGTGACAACATGTCTTACCTTTTTCTCCTCTTCGACATCCTCATACTCAAAATACTTGTCCATTGCTAGTATCCAATCAAGCAATTGTTCTATGTCTAGATTTCCTTCATGCATAGAGATGTCAATCTTCGCTCTGGGACCCAATTTGACAATCGCTTTCAGCAAGAATTCTTCCGCAACATCCTCGGCTACAACTTCTTCCACTTCTAATTCTTCATTTTCTGCCTCGTTGACGTCTCCAACATCAGGTGCTCTCCTTTGTGTTGTCTCCATGACATCCAGCCTCGCACATAATTTTTTCCCTTTCCATAGCTTATTTGGCTAGAGGTGGATCAACACATCTTCTAGAAGACATTGTGTTAACACTTCTGATACCTCTCACCGATATCAGTTTACCTTTCTCCCTACATAATTCAATTATGTACTTCCTCTGAAAACCATTATTGATCCAAACCCCCTTCCCTCCAAAGGTTTCTCAACCTCCCGGTCTTGGATCGTTTGGGATAATGAGTCAGAGTGACTCCTTGGGTCCTTGCGGGCACCCAAAACTACTCTACCCACACACATAGGTCTCTTTATAAAGTGACCACGACTATGACCATGGGTCAACCTCTTCGTTATTCAGACTTCGAGAATATTCAAAATCCTTCTCACATATTTTCCTGACGTGTTATTCTTTGAGTTTAGAACTCTCGCCATGCATCTCCTCATATTATTAGGCCACTTATGGTTTGGATTTCGCAACCTCGCAAAACTCTTAGGCCTTCTTCCCACAACTTACAAATTTTTGAATTCCTTGATCCGTTGCCACGTGCTCCTCTCGTGATAAATAGTTGAGATTCGTTCATGATTTTAGACTTTGTGACTCTACTTTCATCTATTCTTCAAAATTTCCAAACTCTGAATTACTGAAACAATTCACAACTATCCTCCTCATACTTCTTCTAGATCTAATGGTTTGGAACCATTCGTCTCCTCTTGGAACGAAAATTGTCCACTGATCTTAGTGAAGACTTCAAGGACTTATTTCCTTTGAGATTTTTGCCACTCTCCCTCCTAAGCTTAACTTGTCTTCATGTGGACACTTCCTTCAACACTTAGTCAAAAACTCGATCTGTGCACACCCTGCAATAGATCATCTTCTACAATCGACTCCTCTGTGGATGATTTTCACGCTCTTTGAGATTGTTCTCCCATGACTAAAATAACGATATTCCTCATGAGATTTTTGTCTGAAAACCGTGTCATGCATTTGTTGTGGATGTCGATGCACTCCTTGCACACATACAAGTTCTCGTTATCTCTTTTGATCTTTGAGTCAAAACAGACTTCGTCATGCACTCCTTGTGGACACTATGCACACCTTGCACTCACTCAATAAAGAGAAACAATTGAAACTTGTTCACTCTTCACAGTGACTCATACATTCAAAAATGCAAATGCATTCATGGATATAAGAACATAAAAATAACAGGGAAATGAAAATATACATAATACCTATCACTCATTCAAACACACAACAACACACATTTGGAACAATATTCCTCTATTATATTCATTCAACTGAAACTTGTATACATACATACATTGTGCTTCACTACTCCTTAAGATATACCATATAGATTCAACTACTGCTCGGTTCTCTCTTGACAACAACAACAAGCAATGACAACAACCTCTATTCCGCAATATTACAAAGGTTTATACAAAGGGACTCTTTTTTGATTTCTTCCCTCCAACTATTCTATCCTATCCTATTTGAATTAAATGCTATCAACTACATAACATTTATTACAATAAATATTGAGTCAGACATATAAGAGCACAACCTTCATATCTATACTTCGATCCATCTCATAAAACAAATACATTCCCCATTGACCTTATGCTATGGCTCAACCTCTGATCATTAAATATATTCATGACTAAAAATGTTTTGTCAGATATTACATTAATACACTGATCTTTGAAATTCAAAACATTTCAAAATATGCACTAGTGCTCCCAACTATCTTCCGCTTGTGCTTTGCTAGCGATTCTCCTGCATCAACATGACACTTGGGCCTGAGCCACCATCAATGGAAAAGCAATGGGATATTCTGTCTAAAATATTTACTGAAATGTAGAAAGGGGGGTAATTTATAGATCTCCAAAAGTAATCTTCCATGAGGTTGGCTATATTGGAAGTTTTAACTTCCATTAAATCTCTAATATGTTGTTGTTGTTCTAGTATAGTCACCATAGCGAAAAAAGTAGCATCATCTTTTATGTTATCCAGCTGATTTAAAATATTGTACTTTGAAGGAGCTGTGACTTGATGATTGGTAGAAGGGTGAGCAGCTTGTGAGTCGATATTTTGAGTGGATGTGTTAGGGGGAAAAGTAGTCTTGGAATAATTAACTTTTCCCTTACTGGCATATGATTTAATTATGGTATTAACTACCATAACATCATCTTGCGGGGACCAATCTAAGACAACAATTGTAGAATCTGGTTTCTTTCCAAAGTTTCAATCCCTCTCATTTTTCCTAATTTCACAAGTTCTTTCCTCGTGATTTTATTCTCAAAATTTACACCATACTCTAGGAAATATGGATTTTTACTCAAAGTTACTGTATTTTAAACTCCTAGTGGTGTTCTGGGTGGAAGTATAAACAACGGAATTAGGATTAATTCCCTTTCTCTCAAAACAAATCATTGATTGTTAATGTCTTGCATAAGCCTCAAAATTGTAGACATATCGGTTTGTTTGGCATAGTCCTCCTTAGGAAGACTAGTTTTGTCTAGATTATCTTCATACTCCAAACAAGTACGAAGGGAAGATCTGATATTATATATGTCTTTCTCTTCCAATCTATGACGATAGGAAGAGGTTAAAACGTTGTATTAATTCATGAACGCGATTTGATTTTGTGGTCTAATCAGTTGAGGAATTTGATTATATAACTTGGTGAAGCAAAGATTGAAATATTTAATGGTTTCATATTTGTTATATGTAATATTATTGTACTCCTTTAACCGATTAGCTGAGTGTTTGGGTTTCCCAAAAGTGGACTTGAACTAGTAGACTAATTCGTCTCAGGTAGACAAAATCTTCGGAGGCAAATCAAAGTAGTTTGTTCCAACTTTTCCTTCTAAAGAGATGAAAAATAAGCACATCCAGGTATTGTTTTCATTTGCGCCAATGTTATGGTAAGATTTTGAGAAAGAAATCAAATTCTCATATGTAGAAATGGTACCATTTCCTGAGAACTTGGGAAAATGATTCTTGAAATTAGGCAAAGTGTTGGATGCAGGCGTGAGATTTAGGGGGGAATAAACATGCCACCGAGTAGCATTGACATCTTCCTCGAATTGAAGCAATCCATATTCCTTAATGACTTTGGTTGGATTAGTGGTGGATTGAACATGGATAACATGGTTATATATACTCCCGATCGAAGTTGAGGCAAAAGGTTATGATGAAGATGAACTATTGGTGCCACCTCCAGAACCACTGCTTCTTGTCCCACTACTAGTTCTTGACATTTTGAATATGTAAGGAACTGGATATGATGAGGAACTATATGAATCAAACAAATGCCGATGGATTTTATGTTTTCTTCCTTGGAGAACAATTTTTCTTATTCCTACTTCGGGAATGAGAGAAAAGTCAGGTGACTGACCTCGTATTCATTAAGATATATAGGAGGAAGAGGAAATAATATTAGATAATGTCAGGGTTTATTGAGGGATCGTATCCTTTGGTCATCCAAATATTTTTGGTGACGGACTTTAGCAACAATAACTTCTCAGTGTCGGTGTAACTCAGCTCTAGTACGAGAATGTCTGAGGATTTATTGAAATAAGGTAAATGAGACGTTGGTCTGATTGACAGGGCCTTTAGTTATGTTAGGTTGAAAAATGGTAGGAATGGTCACGATAGACAATTAATGACAAGGATGGTTTCTATTCATCTTCTAACGGGCATCCCATTATTCCCTAATTTTATCCTCTTTAGAAACAACTTCCCAAGAATGAGTCAGTTCATCCTGACTATTGGCAGTCTCAAGAATGAGATTGTACAAGGTAAGGGTAATGTTTGTTTGATCCTCTAGATAGTCACCTAGGTTGGGTTGTATTTGAGTAGGTACATCCATGAGTCAAGAGAAAAATCTAAACAAAAGTATACAAACTATAAACAAACAACAAACATAAAGTAAAACAGTAAATATATAAAATAAATTTACAAGTGTACAAAAAATACAAACTACGGAAATGAAAATGGAGTCCTTCATCCCCAATATGGTCACCAAATAAAATGTTGATTAAAATAAATGAAAGTCCTCCTCACAACATTTTTTTGAATCTTGATTGGCTAAGACAAGATAGGTGGGATTATCGCCCTAATTTATATTATTATTGCAAGTTCAATTAACCTTTAGGTTATTGAATTAAAGACCAACCATTGTTTTAAATTCATTTATCAAATGCAAATTGAAATAAAGAAGTATGATTTTTTTTTAATAATTTAAACAAGAAGAAAAATCACATAATCTGATAGAAATAAGAGAGACCAAGAGAGTTACAAAACCATCAATGATTTTATTCATTCATTCTATAACAGCCAATACACTTCACATAATTTCAAATGATGGACCAGATGAAAGTCTAGAAACCTAAGAATACACATAGGCAACTATTGCCTTCAAATCAAACCAAGAATGATAAGCCAACAACCACAGCTTGCACTATGTTATGAATCTACACAAGAATCCTATGTAGTACTGAGAAACTAATCCAGAAACTAAAAAATGTATGTAGACTATCAAATAGACAATAAACTTGGAAGAATATCAGAATTCAGTGCTCCTTGGTCCTAGTGTTTCGTCACCTTCAATAAACCCTGCTATCACAAGAAGTGACTTAGCCTAGAAATCAGAGATGAAAGAAGTAGTAACAAAATCTCACTTGGAAGTAACAACAAACCTTATCAGAGAAATGTGTTCTCCCACTCTACTTTGTTCAACTTACTCCTTTAAATATCTCCAGAGTAGTTGAATCATTCAACCACTTTTAGCTACTCATTAACTAACCATTAGTTAGTTAATAGGAAAGTTGTCAAGTAAATTAATAAATAATAATAACAACAACAACAACAATAATATGATAAGGGTACGAAATAATACTAATCAGTTTGATCCCCTATTTTATTTAGGTCGATTAACAAACCATTTCCTCTTTGTAACTTCCACCTTAGATGAAAGGCATATCAACTTGCCACATCATACAACCTATGTCAATAAAATTCATAAGATGGAATGTTCATAAGAATCCCCTAGTCTCTCCATGTAAAACTTATTTAAATTCATCAAAATTTAATCGTTATATAGATATGTAGAGAGCATGTACCATAGAAAACATAAGGCCCAAATATTAAACTGTCAAAAGTATCAGTTGTCCCAATAACATGATGTTAGAACATAAGTTGTCAAATATTATGTTGTCCAAAATAAAGTGAAAATAAGTTCATATACAGGTGCCAAAAAATTCATGAAAAAACATATTTGTTGTGAGAGGCTGGACCTCTCCTACCATGACTACTTTTATCCCTTTCATTTTTCCCAACTAATGAACCTTCCTTAGCAGATTTCAAATCATTTTCCTGCACATGTGAAGTGACTGAATGTGATGACTTATGTGATAAATTGGACTCCAATGCTACTACTTTTTCCTTTTTTGGATTATTCTCAAGCTCGATGATCCTGGCCATGGCATGATGGGATTGTGAGGCTTGTGATATAGGTTGTTGATGCAAGAGAGAAGCAATATGCCAAGAATGAAAAGTAGCATGATGAGGGTGATCAATATTTGGCCAACCATGTGACTGTCCAGAAAGAGGATGTACAACATTTTTTCAACCATCATGTTCTGGTCTAACTAAGGGAGTAGAAACATGGTTTGGTACTAGAATACCAATACTTGGATGAGGGATCTCAGGAATAAGTTGAGTTCTATAGGCTTGTTGGCCAGCTAAATTGAGGAAACATGTCTGCAAGAACTGAATGAATTATTCTGAAACTGCATCAAAATGTATAGAAAATTGAAGCCTCTTATTTCCCCTTTTCTAAGGATCTAGTCTTCTACCTCTATTATTTCTTCTCCTGCCATGATTGCCCTTGCTGAAAAATCTCATTCTAACACACATTCAGAAACATCATAACCAAAGCATCACTAATCCATCATCTAAACATTTTGTAAAATAATTTTTTAGACTTGGCTCTATACAGCACAATATGTATGCAATAAATCACTATGCACTTCATGTCCTAGAGATAATAATCACTTAGAACATGAAATTATAAGGGTTATCTAGATTCCATGATTGGGCTTATAATGAGTGGAAAATGGTAAGTATGAGAAGGGAAATGCAATATGGACTGTTCATTTACCATAAATAACTCTACCAAATCATTACACTCACATAAACATCTTTGGGTATAGAACATAGTAGACATCAAGCCAACTGAGCACCTCTTCAAACTCATATAAGTCTTCTGTGAGACACCTCATACAATTGTAATCAAGCATTGGAATGAAACATGTACTTGGGAAATTGAAAATGAATTTTAATGAACAAAAAATGTTAGGTATGACGAAAATAAAAATGGACATGCCTTAATTACAATTGCCTCAATCATTATTCATATTTTATGACCCCAAGAAGCAGAATTATAATTACCATACAACTATAGTGTTTAATCCATAAAGTTTTCCTCATTTCATTATCCTTTCATCAATTTATTCATTTAAAACATAGTTGAAAAATGTCTTACAACAGTTCGATTACTACCCAAATTCATTCACAAAATACTCACAATTCCATTTGTGGTGTTATTTGTTATTTGTTATTTGCAATTATCAAAATCCAAGTATTCACCCATTTTCATCTTTAATTCGATCACAATATATTACTTCCCAACGTGGAATCAAAAACTTCATGTAAACAACGCCCAAGATATCAACAAAGGCATCGAAACACCAATAAAAAAGCTCTCATATATTAAAAATATATTTGTCACTTATCAAATCTCATTCAAGTGCACACAGGGTCCATTATATAAATAGAGATCTCCAAAAATAAAATTGAAACAAACATTCATTTCGCAAAGGGGTGAGAGAAATTCACCAAGAATCAAATGCATCAAACAATAAAATACAACACTATTATGTTGTGACTGTAATCGAATCAAGGGTAGGAAATCCATTTTTGTTTTCCACCAAATATTATGGCAACGATGGGTGAGTCGTCTCAAGATTCCATTAAAACAAACCCCATTTTAAAATTTTGGTCATGGCAGAGATATCACGAAGTGACAGGGTTCAAACTGTGTTTAATAAAACATAATCTTTATCATTTACAATCGAATAGATCCTCCCCAAATTAATTTATAGAAACATCCCCCCTCCCCATGTTTAACTGTTTCTTATACGTTACATACAACTTTCATGATGAAAACCAAGTCAAAAAGGGTTGCGAATGATAATGAAACAAACCTCTAACAAACTCGAAGTACTACGAGGGTTTTAACCCTATCAAATCATGACTCAAAATCAGTTAGGTTTGCGAGTAAAACCCATTAAACAACATTTTAACTTCAATAAGGGTATGCATAAGGTCTTAAGATGCTACCATCCANCCACTATTGATCCAAACCCCCTTCCCTCCAAAGGTTTCTCAACCTCCCGGTCTTGGATCATTTGGGATAATGAGTCAGAGTGACTCCTTGGGTCCTTGCGGGCACCCAAAACCACTCTACCCACACACACAGGTCTTTTTATAAAGTGACCACGGCTATGACCATGGGTCAACCTCTTCGTTATTCAGACTTCGAGAATATTCAAAATCCTTCTCACATATTTTCCTGACGTGTTATTCTCTGAGTTTAGAACTCTCGCCATGCATCTCCTCATATTCTTAGGCCACTTATGGTTCAGATTTCACAACCTCGCAAAACTCTTAGGCCTTCTTCCCACAACTTACAAATTTCTGAATTCCTTGATCCGTTGCCACATGCTCCTCTCGTGATAAATAGTTGAGATTCATTCATGATTTTAGACTTTGTGACTCTACTTTCATCGAGTCTTCAAACTTTCCAAACTCTGAAGTACTGAAACAATTCACAACTATCCTCCTCGTACTTCTTCTAGATCTAATGGTCTGGAACCGTTCATCTCCTCTTGGAACGAAAATTGTCCACTGATCTTAGTGAAGACTTCAAGGACTTATTTCTTTTGATATTTTTTCCACTCTCCCTCCTGAGCTTAACTTGTCTTCATGTGGACACTTCCTTCAACACTTAGTCAAAAACTCGATCTGTGCACACCCTACAATAGATCATCTTCTACAATCGACTCCTTTGTGGATGATTTTCATGCTCTTTGCGACTATTCTCCCATGACTGAAATAACGATATTCCTCATGAGATTTCTTTCTGAAAACCGTGTCATGCACTCGTTGTGGATGTCGATGCACTCCTTGCACACATACAAGTTCTCATTATCTCTTTTGATCTTTGAGTCAAAACAGACTCCGTCATGCACTCCTTGCGGACACTATGCACACCTTGCACTCGCTCAATAAAGAGAAACAACTGAAACTTGTTCACTCTTCACAGTGAATCATATATTCAAAAATGCAAATGCATTCATGGATATAAGAACATAAAAATAAAAGGGACATGAAAATAGACATAAGACCTATCACTCATTCAAACACACAACAACACACATTTGGAACAATATTCCTCTGTTATATTCATTCAATTGAAACTTGTATACATACATACATTGTGCTTCACTACTCCTTACGATATACCATATAGATTCAACTACTGCTCGGTTCTCTCTTCTCAACAACAACAACCAATGACAACAACCTCTATTCCGCAATATTACAAAGGTTTATACAAAGGGACTCTTTTCTGATTTCTTCCCTCCAACTATTCTATCCTATCCTATTTGAATTAAATGCTATCAACTACATAACATTTATTACAATAAATATTGAGTCAGACATATAAGAGCACAAGCTTCAGATCTATACTTCGATCCATCTCATAAAACAAAAGACATTCCCCATTGACCTTACGCTATGGCTCAACCTCTGATCATTAAATATATTCATGACTAAAAATGTTTTGTCAGATATTACATTAATACACTGATCTTTGAAATTCAAAACATTTCAAAATATGTAGTAGTGCTCCCAACTATCTTCCGCTTGTGCTTTGCTAGCGATTCTCCTGCATCAACATGACACTTGGGCCTGAGCCACCATCAATGGAAAAGCAATGGGCTATTCTGTCTAAAATATTTAGTGAAATGTAGAAAGGGGGGTAATTTATAGATCTCCTAAAGTAATCTTCCATGAGGTTGGCTATATTGGAAGTTTTAACTTCCATTAAATCTCTAATATGTTGTTGTTGTTCTGGTATAGTCACCATAGTGAAAAAAGTAGCATCATTTTTTATGTTATCCAACTGATTTAAAATATTGTTCTTTGAAGGAGCTGTGACTTGATGAT
Organism: Picea glauca; assembly: GCA_000966675.3. NCBI lineage: Eukaryota > Viridiplantae > Streptophyta > Pinopsida > Pinales > Pinaceae > Picea > Picea glauca. The sequence continues at coordinate 5,763 of JZKD02S0220476.1, read as the reverse complement.
TGGTAGAAGGGTGAGCAGCTTGTGAGTCGATATTTTGAGTGGATGTGTTAGGAGGAAAAGTAGTCTTGGAATAATTAACTTTTCCCTTACTGGCATATGATTTAATTATGGTATTAACTACCATAACATCATCCTGCAGGGACCAATCTAAGACAACAATTGTAGAATTTGGTTTCTTTCCAAAGTTTCAATCCCTCTCATTTTTCCTAATTTCACAAGTTCTTTCCTCGTGATTTTATTCTCAAAATTTACACCATACTCTAGGAAATATGGATTTTTGCTCGAAGTTACTATATTTTAAACTCCTAGTGGTGTCCTGGGTGGAAGTATAAACAACGGAATTAGGATTCATTCCCTTTCTCTCAAAACAAATCATTGATTGTTAATGTCTTGCATAAGTCTCAAAACTGTAGACATATCGGTTTGTTTGGCATAGTCCTCCTTAGGAAGACTAGTTTTATCTAGATTCTCTTCATACTCCAAACAAGTACGAAGGGAAGATCTGATATTATCTATGTCTTTCTCTTCCAATCTATGACGATAGGAAGAGGTTAAAACATTGTATTAATTCATGAACGCGATTTGATTTTGTGGTCTAATCAGTTGAGGAATTTGATTATATAACTTGCTGAAGCAAAGATTGAAATATTTAATGGTTTCATATTTGTTATATGTAATATTATTGTACTCCTTTAACTAATTAGCTGAGTGTTTGGGTTTCCCAAAAGTGGACTTGAACTAGTAGACTAATTCGTCTCAGGTAGACAAAATATTTGGAGGCAAATCAAAGTAGTTTGTTCCAACTTTTCCTTCTAAAGAGATGAAAAATAAGCACATCTAGGTATTGTTTTCATTTGCGCCAATGTTATGGTAAGATTTTGAGAAAGAAATCAAATTCTCATATGTAGAAATGGTACCATTTCCTGAGAACTTGGGAAAATGATTCTTGAAATTAGGCAAAGTGTTGGATGCAGGCGTGAGATTTAGGGGGGAATAAACATGCCACCGAGTAGCATTGACATCTTCCTCGAATTGAAGCAATCCATATTCCTTAATGACTTTGGTTGGATTAGTGGTGGATTGAACATGGATAACATGGTTATATATACTCCCGATCGAAGTTGAGGCAAAAGGTTATGATGAAGATGAACTATTGGTGCCACCTCCAGAACCACTGCTTCTTGTCCCACTACTAGTTCTTGACATTTTGAATATGTAAGGAACTGGATATGATGAGGAACTATATGAATCAAACAAATGCCGATGGATTTTATGTTTTCTTCCTTGGAGAACAATTTTTCTTATTCCTACTTCGGGAATGAGAGAAAAGTCAGGTGACTGACCTCGTATTCATTAAGATATATAGGAGGAAGAGGAAATAATATTAGATAATGTCAGGGTTTATTGAGGGATCGTATCCTTTGGTCATCCAAATATTTTTGGTGACGGACTTTAGCAACAATAACTTCTCAGTGTCGGTGTAACTCAGCTCTAGTACGAGAATGTCTGAGGATTTATTGAAATAAGGTAAATGAGACGTTGGTCTGATTGACAGGGCCTTTAGTTATGTTAGGTTGAAAAATGGTAGGAATGGTCACGATAGACAATTAATGACAAGGATGGTTTCTATTCATCTTCTAACGGGCATCCCATTATTCCCTAATTTTATCCTCTTTAGAAACAACTTCCCAAGAATGAGTCAGTTCATCCTGACTATTGGCAGTCTCAAGAATGAGATTGTACAAGGTAAGGGTAATGTTTGTTTGATCCTCTAGATAGTCACCTAGGTTGGGTTGTATTTGAGTAGGTACATCCATGAGTCAAGAGAAAAATCTAAACAAAAGTATACAAACTATAAACAAACAACAAACATAAAGTAAAACAGTAAATATATAAAATAAATTTACAAGTGTACAAAAAATACAAACTACGGAAATGAAAATGGAGTCCTTCATCCCCAATATGGTCACCAAATAAAATGTTGATTAAAATAAATGAAAGTCCTCCTCACAACATTTTTTTGAATCTTGATTGGCTAAGACAAGATAGGTGGGATTATCGCCCTAATTTATATTATTATTGCAAGTTCAATTAACCTTTAGGTTATTGAATTAAAGACCAACCATTGTTTTAAATTCATTTATCAAATGCAAATTGAAATAAAGAAGTATGATTTTTTTTTAATAATTTAAACAAGAAGAAAAATCACATAATCTGATAGAAATAAGAGAGACCAAGAGAGTTACAAAACCATCAATGATTTTATTCATTCATTCTATAACAGCCAATACACTTCACATAATTTCAAATGATGGACCAGATGAAAGTCTAGAAACCTAAGAATACACATAGGCAACTATTGCCTTCAAATCAAACCAAGAATGATAAGCCAACAACCACAGCTTGCACTATGTTATGAATCTACACAAGAATCCTATGTAGTACTGAGAAACTAATCCAGAAACTAAAAAATGTATGTAGACTATCAAATAGACAATAAACTTGGAAGAATATCAGAATTCAGTGCTCCTTGGTCCTAGTGTTTCGTCACCTTCAATAAACCCTGCTATCACAAGAAGTGACTTAGCCTAGAAATCAGAGATGAAAGAAGTAGTAACAAAATCTCACTTGGAAGTAACAACAAACCTTATCAGAGAAATGTGTTCTCCCACTCTACTTTGTTCAACTTACTCCTTTAAATATCTCCAGAGTAGTTGAATCATTCAACCACTTTTAGCTACTCATTAACTAACCATTAGTTAGTTAATAGGAAAGTTGTCAAGTAAATTAATAAATAATAATAACAACAACAACAACAATAATATGATAAGGGTACGAAATAATACTAATCAGTTTGATCCCCTATTTTATTTAGGTCGATTAACAAACCATTTCCTCTTTGTAACTTCCACCTTAGATGAAAGGCATATCAACTTGCCACATCATACAACCTATGTCAATAAAATTCATAAGATGGAATGTTCATAAGAATCCCCTAGTCTCTCCATGTAAAACTTATTTAAATTCATCAAAATTTAATCGTTATATAGATATGTAGAGAGCATGTACCATAGAAAACATAAGGCCCAAATATTAAACTGTCAAAAGTATCAGTTGTCCCAATAACATGATGTTAGAACATAAGTTGTCAAATATTATGTTGTCCAAAATAAAGTGAAAATAAGTTCATATACAGGTGCCAAAAAATTCATGAAAAAACATATTTGTTGTGAGAGGCTGGACCTCTCCTACCATGACTACTTTTATCCCTTTCATTTTTCCCAACTAATGAACCTTCCTTAGCAGATTTCAAATCATTTTCCTGCACATGTGAAGTGACTGAATGTGATGACTTATGTGATAAATTGGACTCCAATGCTACTACTTTTTCCTTTTTTGGATTATTCTCAAGCTCGATGATCCTGGCCATGGCATGATGGGATTGTGAGGCTTGTGATATAGGTTGTTGATGCAAGAGAGAAGCAATATGCCAAGAATGAAAAGTAGCATGATGAGGGTGATCAATATTTGGCCAACCATGTGACTGTCCAGAAAGAGGATGTACAACATTTTTTCAACCATCATGTTCTGGTCTAACTAAGGGAGTAGAAACATGGTTTGGTACTAGAATACCAATACTTGGATGAGGGATCTCAGGAATAAGTTGAGTTCTATAGGCTTGTTGGCCAGCTAAATTGAGGAAACATGTCTGCAAGAACTGAATGAATTATTCTGAAACTGCATCAAAATGTATAGAAAATTGAAGCCTCTTATTTCCCCTTTTCTAAGGATCTAGTCTTCTACCTCTATTATTTCTTCTCCTGCCATGATTGCCCTTGCTGAAAAATCTCATTCTAACACACATTCAGAAACATCATAACCAAAGCATCACTAATCCATCATCTAAACATTTTGTAAAATAATTTTTTAGACTTGGCTCTATACAGCACAATATGTATGCAATAAATCACTATGCACTTCATGTCCTAGAGATAATAATCACTTAGAACATGAAATTATAAGGGTTATCTAGATTCCATGATTGGGCTTATAATGAGTGGAAAATGGTAAGTATGAGAAGGGAAATGCAATATGGACTGTTCATTTACCATAAATAACTCTACCAAATCATTACACTCACATAAACATCTTTGGGTATAGAACATAGTAGACATCAAGCCAACTGAGCACCTCTTCAAACTCATATAAGTCTTCTGTGAGACACCTCATACAATTGTAATCAAGCATTGGAATGAAACATGTACTTGGGAAATTGAAAATGAATTTTAATGAACAAAAAATGTTAGGTATGACGAAAATAAAAATGGACATGCCTTAATTACAATTGCCTCAATCATTATTCATATTTTATGACCCCAAGAAGCAGAATTATAATTACCATACAACTATAGTGTTTAATCCATAAAGTTTTCCTCATTTCATTATCCTTTCATCAATTTATTCATTTAAAACATAGTTGAAAAATGTCTTACAACAGTTCGATTACTACCCAAATTCATTCACAAAATACTCACAATTCCATTTGTGGTGTTATTTGTTATTTGTTATTTGCAATTATCAAAATCCAAGTATTCACCCATTTTCATCTTTAATTCGATCACAATATATTACTTCCCAACGTGGAATCAAAAACTTCATGTAAACAACGCCCAAGATATCAACAAAGGCATCGAAACACCAATAAAAAAGCTCTCATATATTAAAAATATATTTGTCACTTATCAAATCTCATTCAAGTGCACACAGGGTCCATTATATAAATAGAGATCTCCAAAAATAAAATTGAAACAAACATTCATTTCGCAAAGGGGTGAGAGAAATTCACCAAGAATCAAATGCATCAAACAATAAAATACAACACTATTATGTTGTGACTGTAATCGAATCAAGGGTAGGAAATCCATTTTTGTTTTCCACCAAATATTATGGCAACGATGGGTGAGTCGTCTCAAGATTCCATTAAAACAAACCCCATTTTAAAATTTTGGTCATGGCAGAGATATCACGAAGTGACAGGGTTCAAACTGTGTTTAATAAAACATAATCTTTATCATTTACAATCGAATAGATCCTCCCCAAATTAATTTATAGAAACATCCCCCCTCCCCATGTTTAACTGTTTCTTATACGTTACATACAACTTTCATGATGAAAACCAAGTCAAAAAGGGTTGCGAATGATAATGAAACAAACCTCTAACAAACTCGAAGTACTACGAGGGTTTTAACCCTATCAAATCATGACTCAAAATCAGTTAGGTTTGCGAGTAAAACCCATTAAACAACATTTTAACTTCAATAAGGGTATGCATAAGGTCTTAAGATGCTACCATCCAAGGAAGAAATTATGCATAGTCTACATGCAAGTACTAGCACATGACACTAAATACCCAAATCCCTGTTGGTTGTGGAGCCTGATTATCTTCCTGATTCAGAGGTCCTTTCTTTCAGTCGTGTTTATACCCCATGAAGTATTTACACACCAGAAGTATGTACACTCTTCCACGCGGGGGAGTGCAGAGGGGGGGTACCCCCTCTGCGGGGTCCAGGGGGGCCATCCCCCCGGCTGGGGGGTCTGGGGGCAAGAGGGCCCCCAGCGGGGGTTCGGGGGCGAAGCCCCCGAAGCAGAAATTGCCTTGTAAAAATATATTGTAATTTCATTGTAAATCTGGACCGTTCATTATAAGGTCGCAGATCTAACGGTAGAGATTATGTTAGGGTTTTTTTCCCTAGAAGGCAACCC
>JZKD02S0220465.1:0-21812 GCA_000966675.3 Picea glauca | reverse complement strand
CCTTCCTGCACAAAGATCTAATAGTCATGATATTTTCCTACGATCTACGGTGTAGATATCCTTCGGACTTTGGAGCTTCAGGTTTCAACCTTTCTCTTACCTTTGCATTCAGTTTCACTGACGCCATGAAGTCTGAAGTGCTTCTAGGCTACCCTTTCTGCACTTTCTCTAGATCTGATGGTCTTAAAGGTTTTTCCTCTCCTTCCGAATAGATTCTACGACTCCAACACCCCAAGTGTTGAGCGTTGTCTCTCTGTGGTCAAGTACCACGCTGACTGTAGTTTTATTCTACTGCTACTCCTCCTCAGCTTCGTAACATGGCCAAGTAACCCCTTGGAACTCAAAAACATTCTAAGGTTCGAAATTAATTCCATCCAAACACCATTTCCACATGAAACCTTGGGTCGGAATACCACTTATCCAAGCCATCTAGGCTCAACGTTGAAACCATGGGCTCTAATACCATATTGTAACGTCCCCGACCATCAGCCCCACTGTCGGGAAACACTATTGTGCAGAATAACACTTATAAAGTATGCATTTAAATGAATTTAATTGAATTAACACAGAGTAAACACAAAATTACCACTACCATACATAATTAATTAGAATTAACAATTATTCCACTTGAAACAGAATACATGATAATATTACAAGCATCATAGACATGCATCTTAATTGAAATTAAACACATAATGATACTTATCTTTGAAATTGTAGTAACTCCACCAAATACGTGAAGACCTTCCATGAACCTCTCATCCTTAGACCATGCTACTCATCACGCTCAGTAGTGGGTCACCCCCGAGCTGGGACTAAGATCCACCCTGGGCAAGGGAATCCTAGACTGGGCTAAGGTTACAAGAAAACTGCACAGAGAAACCAGAAGGATTCTCTCCATGGGCCTTCTTACGCCCACTAATCACATACTCTGATTCCCCACATGCCTGTTCCACCCGGGAGTATACACCTTCACAAGAACAGTCCATCGGTGCTTCACCTTCCTCACTGGCTCTTGACAATAGGCTAGATTAGGAATTCGCAGAGCTCCGTAGCTGGTGCTAGACTCTCTCTGGGATAAAACCACTTCCCAACAGACTCTCTCACCTGGAGAGAGATGCTCACAGGCATGAAAACCTGCCTCTTCAATCATGTGCAGGAAAACTCACTTCTTCAACCAGTTTCATCCCAATTCCTGCAAGGTGAGGATACCAACAACACAACTGGTCAATCCCACAGAGGAAAACCAGAAGGCAACAACCCAAAGATAGTTTGGGTATGGATTCGACTCTGCAAGAGCGGATAGGTTGGGCTCACAGTGTACATAGGTGACATGGCTCAATCCACGGGTTTGCCACTGGTTTTAGGGTGCATGACAAGGAATCAACGTAGAGGTGGAACACAGACTCAAATGGTTCAGACGTCGGATACATCAACTTATCAGGAAAATATTATAGTTTTCTAGTTTCAGAGTTGCATGAGGGTATGCATAGATCAAACACAGATGCACAATAGGACAAACAATGGATGCCCGAATGGAGAACCAACCCCCATGAAGACTTAATTCTTGGGTTAAATTGCATGTGCCTGGGCCGACACATGTCACCCATGAAGCTGCATGCACTCCATCAAGTACGCGTTCCCTTTTCCAGGAACTTAGCGTAAAAGTATACCATTCACACCACTTTGGAATAATAATAAATTTTTATTCCCAAGGACTTAAGCTGCTAATATTAGCCCCTCTTTCCAAACTTTCATCCCCCTTTCCCTTACCCACCTTGTGGAAGCTTAGTCCCCCATCACTCTTTCTTCGTGGTCGGTGTGCACGCAACGATGTTTAATATTTATTAATGTCCTGCATAATTACACATACAAAAATAGGCTCTTGGCCTTTAACACTTAGGCTCTCCGGCCTAATAAACACATAATCCCACCAGCTTATCAATACTCATCTCACCAGCCTACAAAACATAATTACAATTCATAAGCATGATTTCAATTCATAATTACAAATGGGGCTCTATTGGGGGATATTACAATCGATGTGAGAGAAAATATGTTTATGAGGTCGTTTCATTCATGTATTATATATTTATACCATTGGAATGAATACAATATGTAGAATATAGCTTGAGTCTTTTCGATCAACTTTTTGTGTACTCTTTTGTGTTATATTTCTTAACAAACTCATCTGAAATGTGAGATCAATGAGAATCATATTGAAAATTATTATTTCTAATGCACATATAAAACCATATAATATTAAATGTTGAATTACAAAATATCATTATTATCATTTTATACCTAAATTACAATCTATTTATTTTGTATTTGATTAAATTTTAGCATTTTAAAAAATCTAAAAATAATATTTTATTACAAATATTTATTTTATCTTGTGGATCGATTAAACTATACTACTTTCTAATTCTTTTATCATGAATGAGTTAAAGAAATATATATTATTTCATAAGAAATCAAGACCATACCTTCAAATTGATGAAGAGTTATAATTAATCAATATGAAATTTAATTACCATAAACAATGTTGAAATTAATCAAATAATTGAGCAATTTGGCTAACTGATGCAGGAGCATCGCCATCAAAGCATAAGAGTTGAAGACAGCTGGGCACACTAGCGCACATTTTGAAAATATTTTGAATTTCAAATGATCAATGTATTAATGTGATATCTAACAAACTTTTTTTGAGTTATAAATGTCTTTAAATATTCGAAGGCTAAGCCATCACATGAGGTTGATGGGGAAATGTATTTTGATTTAATGGATCAGATCACGGTACAGATTTGGAGCTTGCACTCTTATTTGTCTGACTCGATATTTATTGTAATAAGTGCTAAGTAGTTGATAGCATTTAAATTTCATTAAGATAATGTAGAGTAGTTGGAGGGAGGAACTCAAGAGAGTCCCTTTGTATAAATCTTTGTAACATTGTCCAGTAAGGGTTGTTGTTAGTTTTTGTTGATGATTGTTGTTATTACAGATAGAGGAGAATTGAGAAATATCTAAATCTATCTTGTATAGTTTAAGGAGTAGTGAAGAACAATGTATGTATGTAACCAGTTTCAGTTGGATGAATATAACAGAGGAACATTGTCCCAAATGTGTATGGATATGTGTCTATGTTATTGTTCAATTCTCTATTATTTTTGTTCTTGAATCCATGACTGTATTTGCTTTTTTGAATGTATGAGTCATTGTGAGAAGTAGATAAGTTTTAGTCACTCTCTTTAGCGAGCAAGTGCAAGGTGTGCATAGTTTCTGCAAGGATTGCGTGATCGAGTGTGTTTTGACTCAAAGTCTTAGAGAAGGTAGTGAAACTCATATGTATGCAAGGAGTGCATTGACGTTCAAAAGGAGTGCGTGATAGTGTTTTCAGACTCGAAAGCTCAAGAAGGATATCATGATTTAGTCACGAGGGATAGAAGCGGTTGGAGAATAGTTGCAAGGAGTGTGAAATCATTCACATAGGAGTGAGTGTGGAGAAGCCTTTGTTGCAAGTTGTGCGCAAGCCAGTAGTTCGACTAAAGGTCGAAGATATTGTTTAGAGGAACAAACCAAAGAAGGAAATCTCAGGAGGAAGAGTGGAAAAAATATTCAAGGAAAGGTTTCCTTGAACTTCTTGTCAAATCGAGTGGGAAAGATTCGTCCTCAAAGGGAGGCAAACAATCCCAGACCATCGGATCTGGTGAAGTTGCAAGGAGAGAAACCGTGAAGTATTTTGGTACTTTAACGGTTCGGAAATTTGAAAACTTGATGAAGGTTGAGTTGTGAATTCTGAAGTCGTGATTCAATATCGACCGTTGATCACTATGGAGTACGTGGCAATGGATTATGGAGTTCGGGAATTAGAGAATCAGACGTTGTGAATGAAAGGCCTAGAGTTTGTGAGGTCGCAAAGTAAAAACCATAGTGGGTCCGACAAATCTAAGGAGACACGTGCAAGGGGTTTGGAACCTCGGAGAAGAGTACTTCATGAAAATTTTAGGAAAGGATTCGGGATATCCCCGAAGTCCGAACCGCGAGGGAGGAAGACCCAAGACCCACGTTCATAGCTGTGGTCACTTGAAGAAGAGACATGTGTGTGGGTAAAGCAATTTTGGGTACTCATAGGGACCCAAGGAGTCACTCCGACACAGTATTTAAACGATCCAAGACAGGGAGGTCAAGTGGCCCTTTGGAAAGAAAAGGTGGGGTTGCATCAAGAGTGGTACTAGAGAATAATACATAATTGAATTCTGTAAGGAGGGGTATCAGAAGCATCAACACAATGCCACCTAGAAGATGTGTTGATCCACATGTAGCCAATAGAGGTATGTAAAGAGAAATGAGAGAATTGTGTGCATGACTGGATGCCATGGAAACATCACAAAGGAGAGCGCCATATGCTGGAGATGTCATTGAGGCAGAAATAAAAAATATAGAAGTCAAAGAAGAAGTTGTGAATGAGGATGCTATGGAAGAATGCTTGTTAATAGAAGTTGTCAAGTTGGGTGCTAGAGCGAAGATTGACATCCCTATGTACGAAGGAAATTTAGATATGGAGGAGTTTCTTGACTGGATATGAGCAATGGAAAAGTATTTTGACTATGAGGATGTCAAAGAGGAGAAAAAGGTGAGACATGCTGCCACTAGGTTGAAAGGACATGAAAAACTATGGTGGGATGAACTGTGGGATGACAGGAGGCGCACAGGCAAGAAAAAGATCAAGAGTTGGGATTGAATGGTAGCCAAGCTGAAGGAAAAATTCATGCCCATGTATTACGAGATAAGTCTGTTCAGGATGATGAAAAACCTAATACAAAGAGGATTGAATGTGAAGGAGTACACATAAGAGTTCTACAAATTGAACATTAGAGATGAACAAAGGGAGAGAGATGAGGAGAAGGTTTCCAAATACATCAACGGCTTGAGGTATGATATTCAGGATGAATCAGCATGGTGACAGTCAAAATAGTAGAGGACACATATCAAATGGAGTTGAAGGCAGAAGAGAAGTTGTCCAGGAGGTAGAGTCAATAGAACAAAGGTCGTAGTTTGAATAGAGGCAAGGGAGTTGCCCAAGATAAAGTACAAAAGCCTAAGGATGAGACAAAGAAACCACATAGTCACTCTGAGAGAGGAGGAAGTTACCAAGGAAGACAGAGTGGTGGTATAAGTTCTTTTCCCAGAAGAAGAGGAAGAGGCAGAGGAGGAGAAGTAAGGTGTTATGCATGTGGAAAGACATGACATATGTATTGGGATTGTCCCGAGAGAAATAAAGGACGTGAAGCTCACATCTTAGAAGCGCAGAAGTAGGATGTTGAGAAAAAAGGTGCAGAGGATGGAAGGTGCTTGATGATGAAGAAGTTTCTTTTGAAGTAAGAGCCAGAGATTGAAAAGTCAGTGCAGAAAAACAATTTGTTCAGGACAACTTGCAAAACAAAGGACAAAGTTTGCAAGGTGATAATTGATAGTGGAAGCACTGAAAAATTAGTATCCATGGAGATGGTGGAGAAGCTGTAGCTGGAGACGACTGCACATCTGATGCCATATAAAGTCTCATGGTTGCAGAAAGTTCATCAGGTAACAGTCACTCAACAATGCCTGGTTAATTTCAAAATAGAAGGATATAGGGATGGGATCCTATGTGATGTAATTCCTATGGATGTCCATCATGTTTTTCTGGGAAGACCCTGACAGTACGACATAAATGTTATCAATTACGGGAGGAGGAATACATACACCTTAGAGAAGAATGGTAGGACACACATGTTGCTGCCAATTGAGGAAAAGAAGGTTAAAGAGGAAGCCATCGCGAGCATACATCTCATGAGTGGGAAGGAACTCTTTAATGAAGTAAAGAAGGAACATGAGATGTTGTTTGTTGTAGTGAGGAAACCGAGGGTTATCCTTACCAATACTTCATTAGAATATTTTCCTGAGGAAGTTCAGACTACTAGAGAATTTTGTTGACATTATAATGGATGAGTTTCCAAACTCATTCCCACTTATCATAAGCATCAGTCATCACATTGAATTGATACCACGAGCAATCCCGTCGAATAAAGAAGCATACAGGTTGATGCCTCAAGAAAATGAGGAAGTAAAAAGACGGGTTTAGGATCTGTTAGACAAAGGATTGGTTAGAGAAATCTTGACTCCATGTGCAGTACCAACTGTATTAAGTCCAAAAAAATATGGAGGATGGTGAATGTGTATGAACTCTAGAGCCATAAACAAAATCACCATCAGATACAAATTTCCATTGCCAATAATGGATGACTTGATGGATTGCTTGAGTGGAGCCAACTATTTTTCAAAAATAGATTTGAAAAGTGGATATCATCGGATCAGGATGAGAGAAGGTGATGAATGGAAAAGAACATTCAAGATGAATGAGGGGTTATATGAATGTCTTTTTATGTCATTTGGCTTAACAAATGCCCCGAGCCCTTTTATGAGACTGATGAACGAAGTGTTAAAGGATTTCATTGGTAAGTTTATGATTGTGTATCTAGATGATATACTAGTATTTAGCAAGAGTAAGGAGGAGCACTTGAGACATTTTGAATTGGTAATGAGGAGGCTGTAGCAAGAGAAGTTGTTGATTAATCTGAAAAAGTCCTCTTTCATGAAATCATAACTCATTTAGTTGGTTTTTTTCATTTTTTCAAATTAATTGAAGATGGATCCCAAAAAGGCGAGAGCAATCAAAGAATGTTCGTCACCAATGAGTATCATTGAGGTAAGAATCTTCCATGGGTTAGCAAGTTTTTACCAGAATTTCATCAGGAATTTTAGCGGGATTAGTGCTCAAATGCTGGATACAATGAAGAAAAGACAAAAGTCTTTCAAATGGACATAAGAGGTTGAGCGGAGCTTCAACATATTAAAGGAGAAGATAATTGAACAACTGATTCTGGTTTTACCAGATTTCGGAAAGACATTTCAGGTAAGGTGCGATGCAAGTGGTGTTGCAATTGGAGTGGTCTTAAGTCAAGACAACACACCTGTTTCATATTTTAGCAAGAATTTGAATGAACCTAAAAAAAATTAATCCACATATGACAAAGAGTTATATGCCATAATCCAAGCATTGAATAAATGGAGACATTATCTTATACCAAAGGAGTTGGTTTTGTATAGCGATAATCATGCTTTGCAATTCATAACCAGACATGAGAAGTTACACTAGAAACATGCTAAGTGGATAGAGTTTATGCAAACTTTTAATTTTTTCATTAAACATATTTCTGGAAATGCTAACAAGGTCGTTGATGCATTGAGCAGGAGAATTTTGATTTTGCAGGAATTTCAAGTCAAGACCTTGGGGTTTGATCACCCTAAGGAAATGTACCACAATGATGCAAAGTTTGGAGAAGCATGTGGGGCATGTGCGAATCCTGTGCTCAGAGATAGAAGCCAGTGGGCCGAATATTTGATTTAGGATGGGTTGTTTTTCAAAGGATGTCAGTTGTGCATACCAAGATGCTCGATGATGGAGAATTTGTTGAAGGAAAAGAATAGTGGAGTTCTATTCGGACACATCAACCACGAAAAAACAATTGCTCAATTGAATGGTTCATATTATTGGCGAGGTATGAGTGCGGAGGTGAAGATATTTGTGAACAATTGTAATATTTTTCATTATGCCAAAGGAAATAAACAAAACATTGGGTTGTATCAGCCATTGCTTATTCCAGAGAGGCCTTGGGATGCAATAAGCATGGATTTTATGTTGGTATTTCCAAGGACATAAAGAGGAAATGATTCCATATTTGTGGTGGTGGATATATTTTCAAAGATGACACACTTTATCCCATGCCAGAAGACTAGTGATGCAACACATGTTGCAAAATTATTTTTCAAAGAAGTTGTGAGACTCCATGGATTGCCTAGGAGTATAGTTTCGGACAAGGATACCAAATTTGTTGGTCATTTTTGGAGAACGTTGTGGAAAAAGTTGGGGATAGAGCTATCTTTTAGTTTTTCATATCATCCACAGACGGATGGACAAACCGAAGTGGTGACTAGAAGCCTAAGAGATTTGTTGAGAAGTTTGGTCACTGAACACCATAGTCAGTGGGATCAGATTCTAGCACAAGCCGAGTTTGCATATAATGAATCAGTGAACAGGAGCACTAGGAAAATTCCATTTCAAATCATGTATGGGATTAATCCGAGAGGATTTTCAAAGTTATGGGATCCGAGGAAAAGTGATTTTAGAAGTGTGAGAACTGAAGATTTTGTTGCAGAGATGTAGGCGCTTCACAATCAGATCAAGGAGCAGTTGAAGAAGAGTAGCAATGAGTACAAGTGCAGAGATGATCAACACAAGAGCAAGCTTGAATTTGAAGTTGGAGATCAAGTTCTAGCACATCTGAGGAAATAAAGATTCCTGAGAGGAAAATATAATAAGATGAAATTGAAAAAGATAGGGCCATCCAAAATCTTGAGGTAATTTGGCGAGAATGCTTATGAATTAGAGCTGCCAGAAGATGTGGGAATATATCCCATATTTCACATTGCAGATTTCAAGGATGATTTTAGGGGCTAAATTTTGCTCATGGGATAATTTTCTGTGTTTTTCCAAAAACGAGATTCACTATTTTAAAAATGATTCACCCAAATTCTATAGGATAAAATTATTTTACCTTAAAAATCGCCAAAATTTTATAAAAACTATATAAAGTACTTAAAAATTTGAATATTTTAAAAAAATATCGCAAAACATTTATAGTTGACATATGAAGGATTAGTAATATTCGCCAAGGTTTATACATTTTAAGATAAATTTCCATCCTTAAAATCATCCCTGACGGATTTGTATCCTTATAGAGAATACAAAGCCAAAGGATTATAAGATCAAATTAAGATCCAGTGGGAGAAACATATGCCTGTAGCAGAGAAGTCACAGATGGAAAAGATCATAGATCAGTGAGTTGGTAAGAAGACTAGAAGGAAGATGTATTTTCGATACTTGGTGAAATGAAAAGGATGATTATCAGAAGATGCCAGCTGGGTTAGTGAAAAAGAGATCCAAAAGCAGCGAAAGTCGGTATAGGAGCTGATGGATAGGAGTCCATGAGTTTTTCAGCCAAGGCAGTATGATGCAGGAGCATCACCAGCAAATCACAAGCATGGAGGACAACTCGACACACTACCGCACATTTTGAAAATATTTTGAATTTCAAACGATCAATGTATTAATGTGATATCTGACAATCCTTTTTTGAGTTATAAATGTCTTTAAATATTCTAAGGCTAAGCCATCACACAAGGTTGATGGGGAAATGCGTTTTTCTTTAATGGATCGAATCACAGTACAAATTTGGCGCTTTCCCTCTTATCTGTCTGACTCGATATTTATTGTAATAAGTGCTAACTAGTTGATAACATTTAAATTTAATTAATATAGTGTAGAGTAGTTGGAGGGAGGAACTCAAGAGAGTCCCTTTATATAAAGCTTTGTAATATTGCCCAGTAAGAGTTGTGGTTAGTTGTTGTTGATGATCTTGTTGTTGTTGATAGAGGAGAACCGAACAACATATGAATCTATCTTGTATAGGTTAAGGAGTAGTGAAGAAAAGTGTATGTATGTAACCAATTTCAGTTGGAAGAGTATAACAGAGGAACATTGTCCCAATTGTGTATGGATATGTGTCTATCTAAATGAATAGTAGAGTCTCTGTTATTGTTCAATTCTCTGTTATTTTTGTTCTTGAATCCATGAGTGCATTTGCTTTGTTGAATATATGAGTCATTGTGAACAGTAGATAACTTTTAGTGACTCTCTTAAGTGAGAAAGTGCAAGGTGTGCATAGTGTCCGTAAGGACTGTGTGACCGAGTTTGTTTTGACTCAAAGGCTGAGAGGAGGTAGTGAAACTCATATGTATGCAAGGAGTGCATCGACGTCCGTAAGGAGTGTGTGACAAAGTTTTCAGACTAGAAAACTCAGGAAGGATAGTGTGATTTAGTGACGAGGGATAAAAAAGGTTCGAGAATAGTCGGAAGGAGTGTGAAATCATTCATAGAGGAGGTAGTGTGGATGAAAGTTTTTTACAAGGTGTGCGCAGGCCAGTAGTTCGACTAAGGGTTGAAGAGATTGTTTAGAGGAACAAACCAAATAAGGAAATCTCAAAAGGAAGAGCGACATAAATCTTCAAGGAAAGGAGTCCTTGAAATTCTCGTCAAAGCCAGTGGGCAAGATTTTTCCTCAGAGGAAGGCAAACAATACTAGACCATCGGTTGTCGTGAAGTTGCAAGGAGAGAAACCATGAAGTAATTCGGTAATTCGGAGTTTCGGAAAGTTGAAAACTTGACGAAGGGCAAGTTGTTAAGTCCGAAGTCGCGATTCAATCTCGACCATTGATCAATACAAAGTAGGTTGCAATGGATTAAGGAGTTTGGGAATTAGAGAATCAAAGGTTTTGAATGGAAAGCCTAGAGTTCGCGAGGTCGCGAACTCCGAATCATAGTGGGGCCGATGAATCTAAGGAGATGTGTGGCAGGGTTCGGAACCTCAGAGAAGAGTACTTTGGAAAAAGTTGAGGAAAGGATTCGGGAAATCCCCAAAGTCCGAACTGCGAAGGAGGCAGACCCATGGTCATAGTCGTGGTCACTTGCAGAAGAGACTTGTGTGTGGGTAAAGAAATTTTGGGTACCCGTAAGGACCCAAGGAGTCACTCTGACTCAATATTTCAACGATCCAAGACAGGAGGTCAAGCGGCCCTTTGAAGAGAAAAGAGGGGGTTGCATCACTAACTGATCGAATACATCAATAGTCAACTAGACTTCATTATTTGCATGAAAACATTCAATTAAATAGCTTAAATAATTTTCCCAACATCCGTTTCTCGTAGGAACAATGTTGAAATTAATTGAATCGATGTGAACATTTTGTCTAACTTATTCAATGGAGCAAGGCTTCATTATTTCCATAAAACATTTAATGAAATAGTTTAACTCATTTTCCTAACATTGGTTTGACGTAGGAACAATTTATATTTAGGAGGGATGATGTGATTAGGGTTTTGTGGGGTGCTTATAAGTTTAAAAGTGCATTAGAGAGAGAATATGACTATTCTATGAATTATTGGATCTTGTCATTTTCAGTCTATTGGACATTGATTGATTGATGAAGGAATGTGTGACTTAAATGTAACTTATATTACAATTTGAATATCTTTGAATATTGCAATTTGAATATCTTTAATAACTGTGACTCCATCCTTCATGATCCTACAGTCATCAGTGACTCCATCATTTGGTGTGAGTATGATTGGATCTCTTCGGTGTCCAGTTAATTTAAACACCCGGTAGATTTGCAAGAGCTTTGGAGGGTTTATTTGAGATATTTGTAGATAAAAGACGAGGCATTCGAGTTAAATGGAGTAGTCATAGTTCACGTGAAGGAGGTGGGGACAGCATTACAGATATGTTGAAATGAAATCCATTATTGATCAGCCTTGGAAGAAAAGAAACCAAGTTACAATCAATGACAGTGAGAACATGTAGAGGAGAAAGTGTAGTTGAAGCCCAGTGAATAAAGGGGAGAAGAACCCAACCTGGACGAAACCATTATTCAAGCTATCAAAAAAATGGGATGTAAGCCTAAAAGCGAATTTCCTACAATTTCTCATAGTTTAAATCTCGATGAATTGATCGATTAGACCTTCCAAGGGGTATGTTTCTCTATATAAAATTGAAAGAGCATGTTAATGGAAGTATCTATATATTGATAGGGGAGTGCAGAGGGATGACATCGAGTATTGCTTCTCGCATCAGTCATTCCTTCTTTTATGACGGAGGTACTGGGACAGAGGGTCAAAGTTTTTTAGTGAGGAGGTATGGCATCAATAATTCAAAGGAAATAGCAGGGAAGGTATCACCACCGATTGACACCAAGTCCGATGTTTGAATCCGATGTTTCTTCAAAGGATGAAATCCTGAGTATCAGTTTGCATAGGGTTATGGTTTTGTAGAGTGTGCTGAGAGCACCAGTAGTTCTTTCTCTCATGAAAGGGATGATGGGGTAGGTTTTTCAATGCTTGAGACTAAATACAAATTTGATAGGTGTCTGTTCGTTATGACTTATATTTTGTACGGAGAATCCCTGACAATCAATACTATTCCATTGTTTTCTGTGCCAAGGTTTGTCAGGGTGCTCATACACAAAGGAAGGAGGCCATCATTTCTTAGCAGTTTTATTTGTTGTGGTATTGACGTTGTGATTTTGTATTCCAATTTTCATGCCAAATGATTGACGAAATAGTTACAATGAACGCGTTTGATGCAATGTCTATACAAACAGTGTAGACTACTCAGCCTGCTGTCAGGCCGTTAAATAGTTTCTAATGCCAAGAAAATAGACTCTTTCGAGGAAATTCTTAACTATATGGGTGAATTCTAATGATTTTGTGGTGGATATAAAGCAGAATTTGGAGTTAATGCCAAGAAAATAGACTTTTTCGAGGAAATTCTTAACTATATGGGTGAATTCTAATGATTTTGTGGTGGATATAAAGTAGAATTTGGAGTTATCACTAGGGATTCTTGTGGATAAGGTCTCCTATATGTGGGAAAACAACTTCCACATCAAAATTCATACTTTTATTAATCACTATCCATTTTGCAAGGATGTTATTAAATGTTATGGGGATAAAAGGTCCATTATATGTGGGAAAACAACTTTAACATCAACATTTCTAATTTTTATTTTCCACCCTATATTTGTAAGGATATTATTAAATGTTATGAGGCTCAAATTACATACACAACAAATTTCATAATTATTTCACAAGAAAATAATTATTTGTCACAATTTCATAATTATGAAATACAAATTGTTTCATTCATAATTATTTCACAAGAAAATAATTATTTGTCACAATTTCATAATTATAAAATAAAAATTGTTTCATAATTGAGAAAAAACTCATAATTGAAAAGAAATTTCAGAGTGAATTAGAAAATATCATAACCGAGCATGAAACTTAGTAAAGATCTCTTAATAGGTTCCAAAAATATCATAATTGAGCATGGAACTTGAGCATGGAATGTAATTTCTTAGTTCACATGTCATCAAGTCTATCTATGACTTGTAATTTCTTAATTCACATGTCATCAAACCTATATATGACTTATATCCACCTCTTTGACATGCAATGAAGCTTATCTCCAAGCTCTTCTAAATTCCTATAAGAAGATACTAAATTAAGGAGATATGTGGGGTAGGGAGTTAGTGAAATAGAGAGAGAAGGATGTTCAAGTGGCCAAGGAGGAGCATCTCGAGATTGGATCTATGGGGGACATTCAATCAAGACTCAAGTTAAAACTCTTCATTGATGTAATATTTTCTCTACTTGTTAATATAGATATGTATTGTTTTCCTATCCACTAATCGTTATATTTAGTCATATATACCTATCAATGGTAGATATGGTATTTTTTGAGTAGACGATCTAAAAAAGATTTGAGATTCTTATTGATTGAATGGTTGGATTTTGGTATTATTGTTTGGATTTTGGTAAGAAGTAGGTGCTACAAACTAAAAAAATATTTAAGGAGCTACAACATCCAATATTACATAGGGACAACCACCAAGAACAACATATGGACCATTTGATGGACCTAGCAATAGGGATATATACCGGGTCATAATGTTCAACTGCATCTGGATGTACGTATGACGATGCTTATGAAATTTCAAGAACTAGAGAATTATGTTTAGTTGTGCACCGAGGCTTATGTTCCTTATAAGAGCACCATTGACAAAAAATCCACAAAAACCTTAGGCCGCCCACCTCTTCTAACAACTGTCGCTATAAACATAGAAGGGATAATTTTTTTGGAAAGGTTATGTAAAACCTCTGGTAAAAAGTGTTATATTTTAGTGGATCGTGGAGAATTTTAATGTCATAAAGGATTGATTCTGCAAGAGAACACAGATGAAAATAAATATAGAGAAATGAACCCTCTCACTATTGATAATATCTAGGTAGGAAACAGATTATATTTAAAAAAAAAATTATTCGAAATGTACAAACATGATTATTCTGCAAGAGAACATGAATGAAAATAAACATAGAGAAATAAACCCTCTCACTATGGATAATATCTAAGTAGGAAACACAATATATTAAAAAAACTCTTTCTTCCAAATATACAGGAATGGACATGAGAATAAAGTATATGGGATTCCATTTGAATCCAAACATGTATAAAAAATGAGAATAGACCAACAACAAAAGTGGAAAAGAGGATAAACATATGGTGTAATAAGTAGATCTACTAAAAAGGACACTTAGTATTGATAAAAATTGTTCTAGAATCAATTCTTGATTTCTAGATGTCTATGCCATGGATATGAAAAGGAGTTTTGGAATTCATTACGAAGCTATGATATAGATATATCTATTATGGGGAAAATTAGAAAAGAAGATTTTATCTAGTCTCATAGAAGAAACTGGCCATTCCAAAAAATTATGGAAGATTGGATTTGAAAAACCTATTTCTCTTCTTAAAAACATTGGCAACAAAAACTGTATGAAGGTTAATTCAAGAAATTGGTCAAGACAAATACATTTCACCAGACACAGTGGAGGAATGGGTTAGAAAACCTATAAGTTTACCATGAAATGTACATTTGGTGGGAAATTATCTAGTATGGAAAGTTAGCAAAGGTGAACGAGTCTAAATAAGACTGATCCATGGGTGGGTAATAAAGGAAGATTCAATGAACATTACATATAACCTTATAATTAATATACAAAGGTTATTGTATGCTTAGATAGGTTTGCAACAAAAAAATATCAAAAAATATCAAACATATGAACATATGAATCGTTGAATTGGAGGGGGATAGGTATTGCAAAAATTTTTGTTGATGAATGACAATGATATAGAGTTTTGATTGAAAAACAATAATGTTGGGATAAGAGAAGAGGATCTAATCAAATATTATGGTCCCTAAACCCATCATGGGATTATGTGGATTATATGTCAAAAGTTTGTTATAAATCATTTTTTACTAAAGCAAGAGAGGAACAACATTAATGGTGGTGAAAAATATTATGATAATTGAAATGTTCAACCAAATTAAAAAAATGAATTGTGTGGTTGATATTAAACAATAAGGATTCTACATGGGACAATCTAAAAAAAAAAAAAAAAGTTTTTTTGTTTTTGTTTTGGATGGTGAATTCTATGCCACAAAATAGAAGAAACAAAATCACATTTCATTAAGTCTTCTTGTTTTACAAAATAAGTGGAGAAAGAATTGCATAGGAGGATAGGGGTCCAAAATGTTTTGTTATGTGAGGATGTTGAAGTGGCTTTAAAGTCATACTATGATAACAAGGATATTAAGAATATTAGAGCTCTTTCGTGAAACATTGCATGGGGAGTTTGATTGGATAGGAACTTGAAACTGTTTGAAGGAAAATAGACTCTTCCATTAAAATATAGTGTACAAGATTTAATAATTTTAAATTCATTCTTTCAACCTTAATAGAAATAGTCATTGCTTGATCATTTAGAAGAGAAAATAACTATGAAAATTCCATGGAAATAATTTGATGATGCCTCTTAGGGTACCCCACCTATAATCTAGAAGAAAAACTCTATTTATGAAAAAATCATAGTTTGAAATTCAAATCTAGAATTGAGATAGAATCAAATAATTTATGTTACTTGATGACCCTTAAACTAGTTTTAAAACTAGCTAAATAATAAAAATAAAAATTTTATTATGTTCAAATATATGGTGATTCACTACTTTTATACTATAAATATGCAAAGAAATAGCATTGAGAAACACTTTACAACCTATTTATATTAAATTAAAATTATTATCAGCAAAAATATTACAAATATATTTTTTACATATCTACAAATAACATTAAGAAACTCTCAAAGTTTCTTTAGAGCTGGACCTAGGAATTTGGATGGTAACTATTCAACAGTAAGGAAACACTACGGAATTTGGACACGAGTCTAATATATAGCTAGTAGGATGAAAGGGCTTATCAACAAAGTATACCTAGGTCTCACAATCCTCTTTTGGATGCATATAGCATGTACTATATTGTAATTTTTATATAAAAAAAAATCTTTTTTGTTTTTATAAAAAATCTTGGGTGATGATTACATGGAATGTTAGCTATACAGTGGAGACTAGTTTACACTAATTAGAAATCAAAGTATTAATATAAAAAATAAAATAATGATGGTATATAATTTTTTTATAAAAAATCTTGGGTGATGATCACATGGAATGTTAGGTATGCAGTGGATATTAGTTTACATTAATTAGAAATCAAAGTACTAATATAAAAAATAAAATAATGATGGTATATAATCTCTTTATGTACATAAAGGGTAAAATAATTATATTGTTATTTTGGAAACCTCAATGATGATAATATAGGATATTGAATATCTAATTCATATTAGTGAATAATAGAAATAAATTTCAGATCTTAGAGTATGACCTAAAATTGCTTTGGTTTTTTAAGAGTTCATATTCTTTAAAAGTAAGAAAATGCATTTTTTTAAAATGAAAATCTACCTTATTATAAATAACCAACAAATTTTCCAATTTTTCTATACATATGATGATGTCTTGAAATTGTATCAAGCCAAGTTTCAGGTTTCAGTTTTTTCATACTTTAATAAAACTAAATTTATTTTTGGATTGTTATAAGAAGAGCAGATCCATTTTAAACTCCTATCTCTCATGCACAAAGTAATAATTTAGAAAAATTACACTTTAAAAAATTTGATTTTTTTTTATATTTGATAAATCTGGCTTTAAAATGAATCTATATTTAACACCATTAAAATCACCATAACTATATAAATAATGCTATCTTCTATACTTCACTCAGTGTAGCATCCTAAAGAATCAAGCATGATCAGAAGGCCCATGATCCGAGGGCCCTGTTACTCAACATTGAATGCTACTGCTACTGGTGTATTGTTCGTTCTATTCAAAAGCAATTCTAATCCAACGATCAATACAACACCGGCCGCAGCATTCAATCCTGCTGCATAGCGGGTGGATATTGTTGGCCGAATGTTTAGAGTACTCTTTTCATTCCTGGTTTGTTGTCAAATTTAATCGTTTCCATAACTGATATACGGCTATGGATTTCACTGAATCGACCGCAATCATTTGGCTGAGGAAATAAGAATCTATTGGACTTCTTTCTTTGAGTTGAGTTATGTGAATTCATTAAACCGTTTTCCAAACGATAAATCAAGGACCGAATAATAGACATTCGGGAGGTATGATGTTAGTAATTGTTTTGTTAGTTGTTAGAATTCTTCCATGTAGAAGGTGAATCCGTTTTCCAAACAATACATATTCGGCAGGTATGATGTAATTAGGGCCTTTACTTTTTTCAAATTTTATTTTAATCGTTGGAATTCTTCGACGTAAACAGCCAATATAGTATTGATTCATAATGTATGATAAGAGTGTTTGAGAAAGTCAATCTATGTTTGATCATAATTCATGTATGAGAAAGTCAATCTAGTGTTCGAAGATTAAGAACGATGAAAAATCCTTGACACAGGACTTATTATAATTTAATAAAATAGAGTTTTGTGATATATATAAAAAGGTAACTTTTTATTGTAAGATTAACTTACACCCATTTCTATGAAATTAACTATATTGTTAACACCGGACTGTTTTGAGATTAACAATGACGCAAAATCTGCAAAATCTTTGACACAGAACTCATTATGATTCAATGAAATACAGTTTTGTGAAATATATAAAAAGCTAATCTTTTTGTTATAAGATTAACATACACCCATTTTTATAAAATTAACTTACTATATTTTAAGACCGGACTGTTTAACTTACTCCTATTTTGAGGCACGAATGTTTGAAAGTGGGATACAGACGGAGAGAGGCCATCTGGCTTCTCACTAATTATAAAATTATTCCATTTTTAAGTCCTAAATGTTCAACTTACTCCCATTTTGAGGACTAAATGCTTGAAAGCGGGATAGAGACAGAGAGGCCGTTTGGCCTATGACTAATGTCTGTGGCGGGAACAATATAAATACAGGAGGAATGATATAATTAGCGGTGTTTGGGGTACCTATAATTTTCTAACTGCTATAGTGACAGAGAGAGGCCATTTGACATATGACAAGTGTTTGGACAGTTGGCTCCGTCATTTATAGTCTGGCTGAGTTCTGATTGATGTTGTCATTTTTAGAAAACTCTAAAGAATTTTGTGATTTGATTTCTGTTTTCTATTTAATTTGCTCTCGGGTATACTGTGTATTGTCATGGACCTGCAGCCGTAGCTGCATCATTGAGTGCTATTATATCAGTCATCCTTTTGGGTTAAATGTGTTACTATCAGAAATCCATCACCATCCGGAATCTATGAATAAAAGCATTCCACTGAGCAATTAATGAATACAATTTGATATTTATATATTTAATGACTGGCATAATCTTTTTTCTTTTCCCTCTCAAGGGATTTGAACTCGGTACTTAATATATAAACTTCAACATTTAGGTATAGAAATCAGGGTAATTTTTTTTTTTTTTTTAAATAATGTAGGAGGGAATGTTAAAAGATACACTTGGATCTCAGTACTTTTATATATATATATCAACATTTATCTGTATTGGAATCAACGTAATCATTTCGTTTTTTAATGTAAGTAGGAACGTATTGTACCATCAATAATCTATGGAAAAATATTCTTCAAATCTGGATGTAAATGGGAATGTTCTTTAAAGAGAAACACCAACTGCGTTACTCATGCCATCTCCGTTTAGGAAAGGGCATCCAAATATGAGAAAAGGACACAGAGAAAGCAAAGTGCGATGCAAAAAGTAAATTCATATAAAGTGAGATGTAATCAAGCGTGGGACTCAAGTAGTTTTTTGAAAGAATGACAGTAACAAAATCTTCAGGGTATCGTATTTTATTTCAATGACAGTAACAAGACGAGATTTGTATGTTCACATATGTTATGCCGGTGGTGCAATTTAGCCATTTTCCACTCAATTGCGTTCAATTATTTATTAGTAAATATATGCCTGCCGGATATCGAAAGGACTGGCAACTCCGTAGTGGAGTTCGACGGTGGCTGTGATATTTATATTGTATATGATAGTGAATGAAAAGCAGTGGAGAACGGAACTAAGCAGTAATAAAAATGAATGCCATACACAGAAGCTAGAACTGGTGAGGGAAAATGCAGAAACACTATAAAGAAAACGGTGATGTATATGTTTTGTTTGGAGGGAGTGGAGTATCGAGGACCCACAGAGAATATACTGATCATAGTTGCAGCCACGTAAATGTCGGGGTCCTTGTTCGTTCATACAAACAGCCATATGCGTCCTTTGGAGCTTTCCATGGCTCATTCAAATAACAGTTAAAACGCTTATGACGTCCCTTTGGTGGCTTCTCATCTGCAAATCGTGTAAGGTCAGGTTGGAATCTCTGCACTTAGTGGTGGCGTAATTGGTAGAGACGCGCTTTCACTAAAAGAAAAATTCTAGATGAGCAATACATCAGCAAACCAAGCTCAGGTTCGAATCTCTACAGTGGTGGCTTAATGGGTAGTGAAGAACTTTTTGCTTAATTGGTACTGAATAGCCTGTTTTTTTATTGGCATTATCTAAATATTAGATTTTTTGAAAATTTGAATCAGATTAAATAGATTTTGGTGAAATCTTCATTTTCCTTTTTTAAAATTGATTTTTTTAATGCATAAATGGATTCAGCATCATGAAAAACCTCAAGACACTCAAATTATACAGACTCAATCACTCTAATCTAGAGTTCCAACAATTTTTTATAGGATTTTGTTGGAAATTGTAAATTTCAAGTAGGTAAGATCTTTATGTCTTAGTCGATCTGTGTGTACTCAAAGTCGCACATTGACTCAAAAAAGTCGCACATTTACTCAAAAGTCTATCTTCTCTGGTTGAGTTAAGTGGTTGAAGAGTCATTCAAATTAATGTCAGTCTTTAATGTTGAGTCCGTCTTAGCTTTTGAAGGAAGTCAATAGAATAAGTCATTAGAGCCAAACCTGAAGAGTAAGTCTGAGTGTCTTAGTTAGTTGCACAATGTTGAAGAGTCTAGAGAACAACATAAAAGAGAGGTAGAGAGAATAGCCAAGAACCAACAACAACTCAGGAGTGTAAGAAGTCAATAGAATAAGTCATTAGAGCCAAACCTCATCTCTTTCATTGTATTTTGTATTGGCGCACAGTTTCAAAGTTCATTAATATCAAAGGTTTTGTGTATTGACAAAGCTTTTGTCTTATTTTCGATTTTATCTGCTAAGCATAACACTGTGTTATTCATCATTCATAAATCATTTCATTAAGTGTGTGTATTCACAACACACAACAAATTGAGTAGTCTCTGCGGAGTGGTCTTGAGAACTATGTTGTGTAGCTTGTTTGGTGCGCAATATTTGAAACTCCGTTGTGAAGAGTGTATTGTGCGCACTGTTGAGCCATAGGATCTACCTTTTAAATTGGTATGAGAGAAAGTTCTATCAGAATAAGTTTATCAGAGCATAAACTCTCTTGAAAGTAAAATATGGCTTCTACATCAAACCTACAACCTCCTACTTTTATAGGAAAAAATTATGAGATGTGGTCCTTGACCACGAAAGCTTTGTTTTGAGGTCAATATGTATGTGAAATAGTTGAGAATGGATATATGGAACCAATAGATCATAAAGCATATAATGCTCTCACACAAGTTGAGAAAGATGTCTTGAAAGATCAAATAAAGAAGGATGGAAAGTTGTTGTTTTACATACATCAAGTCATGCATGAGAGCATACTTCCAAGAGTTGCATCAGAAAAGAAAACCAAAGAAGAATGGGGCATATTACAAACCTCTTACCAGGGTATGGACAAAGTAAAGAATGAAAAACTACATATTCTTTGAAGATATTTTGAAACCATGTCAATGAAAGATTAGATTCATTCTACACCCACGTCATTGGACTGATAAATTAGATTAAGTCTCTTGCTGAAACCATAGAAGACAAAAAAGTTGCTGAGAAGGTACTTAGGATTCTTCCTCCTAAGCTTGATAGCCTTGTTGTGACTCTAGAAGAGAGCAAAGACTTGAGTCAGTTCATTCTAGATGAACTGCAAGCTTCCCTCATCGATCATGAACACAGATTAAATAGATCAAGTATGTCATTAGAGAATGCATTTTCCGTGCAGTCATCTATACGTCGTGGAACAGGAAGGGGGAGAGATAACTTTATAGGTAGAGGAAGAAGTTGTGATAGAAGTGGATGCAGTAGCAATCCTGGAAATGTTGATGGAAGAGGTCAAAGCCCAAGTACCATCTAGTCTGACAAATCAAATATTCAATGCCATTACTGTAAAAGATATGGACATTATGCATATGAGTGTTGTTAAATTATGAGCTTGATTTCTTATGCGAATTAATTCTTTTGTTTTCTTCAATACTTTGATTCCATCTTAATACACTTCAACAATTTCAAATCATAATTGAAAAGTAGTAACTATGTAGATAAGTAAACATGCACATCAACAACACATATACCCTAGGGAAACCGTGTATAGGGAGAAAAACCCCAGTAAACAATATTCCTTTATTGCATTAATAATGTAATATCTCTTACAAATATCCACCATGAATGTACTTCTCTCAAAGAGCTTACCAAGATGACTCTAACCTGACAAAGACTTACAAGAACTTGCTGAAATACACCTTTGATATGATGCCTCTTTATCAATGACGTGCTCCTCTATTACTTCACCCTCAAC
>JZKD02S0220454.1:0-21812 GCA_000966675.3 Picea glauca | reverse complement strand
ACCATTATTTCTACTAATATAATTTACCATACAAAAATAACCACAAAAACTTGGTGAAAAGATTTCATATGAGAAAATGGTCAAAATGGTGATAAAATTTCAACCTAAACAAGTGGACAACAAAGAATATCTATTGAAACTAATATCGAAATAAAGGGATCATGTTATAATGTGGGTAGATAAAATTTCACTCCTACCTACTGGATCAGTTCTCGCCACAAGCCCATGAGTGAGTACCATAGGGTGGAAACATAAATTCAAGCCACTAGGATGCCTCTTTACATTGTATGGTTGGGTGTGATGCAGTTCCTTGTACTCAAGTATTTTGCTTAACATCGAATGCTCGAAAAGTTAGGTATAGGTGAGAGTTTTTTAGTTCAATCATATAAAAGTGGGAATGAAATGTAGAAATCCCTAGTCCATATGGTTTCCCCTTTGATTGTACACCCCCTTTCAATAAATTTATGTCCATTTTCTTGATTGCACACAATATTACAAAGTCATTTCCCAATTAATTGACTCTAAGTTTTCATTTTTGATAGGTCTTGGAGAGTTCAAACCACCACCCCGATTTTTTTTTCATGTAATCATGCATGGGAAACCCCTAAAGACTTCATTGTCATCAATGGGTGGTAACCAAGGAAAACCATTGGCATAAAATATGGTACACCTAACTTGGTAGAGACATTGAGTATTAAATCATAGAGGCACACTAACATATCATAGAGGTAGACACCGCATGCACTTGACCCCAAGACCTCTTGCTTATAAATCATTATAGTCAATCACTTGAGCTAATCCACTGGGCTAGCCACCACCCCAACCTATAACAAAGACCCTATCCTAATATAATCTTGGTGTGCCAAAAACATCTTAGCTTTTTTTAATCATGCATGTTAATTTTAAAATATGTTACTTAATGAATTTGTACGGTCTTGGGTTCTTTGTGCTCTTTTATGAAATTGATACCAAGAAGACATCATAAAGAAACAAATCAAGAAGTTATTCCTTAAAAATATGTGAAATGTGTATTCTTTTGTGTGATATTGCAAAAAATAAATGCACTTGGAAAGTAAATGTTGAAAAGGAAAAGTTTTTCAAAATTTCATAATAAATTATTTCACTTCTCTTAGTCTCTATTATACAAACATTTATAAACAAGAAGATAATAGGAAACACAAGAAGTTCTACTTCAAAAAATAGAAGAGTTCCCTAAAATTTATATATATTTTCAACTTAAATATACCAAATTGCACTAAAAAACAAGGGACATGGGCACTATAAGGATGGAATAGGGTAGACATAAGCGCCATTGAGAAAGTAATCAACAAATAAGTGGGAAAAAGTCACCTCACATGAACAACACTTATATCCCCAAGTTAAGAGTGTTAACACTGTTGGTTTCTCCTCATTAAGATTATGTAGTGTTAAATCATGTAAAATAGAAGTACTACTTATATCCCCAAGTTAAGAGTGTTAACACTATTGGTTTCTCCTCATTAAGATTATGTAGTGCTAAATTATGTAAAATAGAAGTACTACCGGGGGAAAACTGAGAAAAATAAAAATTACTTTCAGGGAACACTGGCACAACATTGAGGTGAGACATAGCTTGGATAGATGGAGGATACTGACATAAAATTAGAGACACGTTCACATAGGAAATTCCTAAAGCTACTCTAAGGAAGGGATAAAAAACAAAATGAACTCCTTCCAAGTGGAGCCGTCAATATGTTAGTATGATTAGAACAAATCATTCCCCACTAGTAGAGTGGTATCCTCGTGATATCCAACACACAAATAAATGAGTTAAGTACTCTATCAAACAAAATTAGATCTATACTAGGGTTTGGAGAAAGAGGAAGAGAATAACCTATAAAGCGCTCTTGTTGAAGAGTCTTCTAAACAATGGTTGTGTTGGAGGAGTAAGGGGAGGAGAACAACTAGCTCCAAGAAACTTATACACAAGACAAACACAATCTTTATTTTTTCTATGATACAAAGATCTAGATCTAGTTCAAGTGAACAATATAGAAACCTTCTAATGTATTTAATGATTCAACGAAGATAAATGCATAAAAATGACATTAAATCAAAACAAATAAATATGGAGGAAGAAAGGAGATTCTATTACATGTACAAGATAATGCATCACAAAATCATACCTTGCATATGAATGGGATGTCTCCAAATCCCTTCTACTTGGGTTAGTTTCCCTTAAGGCTCTCTCAAGTCCAATGGTCATCAACAAATCTTCACAATCCTTCCTTCCTCAATCTTCCACAAATTGGGCAAGCAGAAACAAAGGTGCAAATTTGACAACCTTTTGAATGATAAGAAGAGAGATCTGATCCAAAGTCACACTATCATAAGTTTAGTATGCATATAACCAAATATGTCTAATCAAGAGTGAAAGGGGACCCTTTTATACGATTAAGGTTCTTCTTAGGGTTTTTAGATGAAGAATACTCAAGATTATAGAGTTTCCCTGAATTATCCATGCTTTGGGAGCACCACAAGTTGATAAACTTTGATAAAATAAACTCAGAGGTGTGTTGTGATGAAGTTTGACCTGATCAACAAGGTAAGCATTGAAAATGACCCAATATGAGTGTTATAAACACTTCTTTCGGAGAGATATTCTATGTAACCATAAAAATGTGATATTTTTCCAAAGTTTTGAGACACTCCATTTAATCCATACTAAATAGACCATGTGACAATGCATTATGGAACTAAGACAAATTGGTATATGAAAGATAAAGTCCATCAAGAATAAGTGTTATAACCAACCACCTGTGAAGGAGTGGGAACAAGTAGGTATCATGGCGGAACTTTTTTCAAATGCTCGGGAGCCGGGAAACACAGGAGGAGCTTCATCAATGGTGATGGCACTGATTCAGGCTAGAAGGACACAAACTCTCTAAGTTATGGTTCAAAGAACGCCTTTAAAATCCTCCTTAGATACCTTTTTAAATTTTTAGAGACTCTGTTTTGTCCATTTCTGCATTTTCAGCTGCCTGGTTGTTTTTTTAGTGCTCCCAAATCTGATAGGCTTCAGAGTTTTGTTAATTCTTTTGTAAGGAGAAGTCTTGTTGAACCCTCTCCATTGCCATACCTCGGATCCCCACCTTCTTGATGCACCACATCTTAGTTGATCGATGGATAAAACTGATCTATTGTGGGGCCATTAAGGTTTGCACTTGAGTTAGTTATGGATGCTGAGGTCATCTATCCATTGGGAGACGAGGTAGGAGATCCTTGGGATCATCCGAAATTCTTATCAACGGTAGATGCCATCTACCATAACCACGTTAATAACTCCACGTTTAATGCATCACTAAATGCACCATCAACCACACAGACGACATCTTATCCTTCTTCCTCTACCACTCCAAACATTTCCATCCTTCTTGTTACTTCCAACGCACGAGCTTGCAAGGAAACACATAGGGTTTTTGGTTTCTCTCCGAGGGTAGAGAGAGGTTATGGCGTAGTCAACAATGAAGGTGTGGTTGATACCTATCCTAATATTCCTTCTGGGTCTAGAGGAAAGTTTTCAAATAAGATAAAGCTCTTCTTGGAGATTCCTGGAAGTGGCGGGGTGGGGAAGGAACAATCTACTAAGCTGCCTACTAGAGCATGGAAAACTAAAAAAACAAAGCGCACGATGGTCCTTGGGATGTATATCGAGCTTGCAGAGTCTTGCTGTTTCGCCTTATGCGCTCTAGTAGGTAGATTTTCTTACCATCATTTCTGTAAAAGATCAGTTATGGAGTGGATGAAGGACACCTAGGAACTCATCCTAGGTTACTCATTGGTGCTCCTTCATTCACCAAGGGGGTGGTTTGGGTTTGTTTTTAAATCACCTAAAGACTCGACGAGGATTCTAGATAATTTTTGGGTTTTTGAAGGTGGAAGCCTTATGTTAAAACGTTGGAGGTTAAAATTCGAACCGACAACTAAATACTTCAGTTTCCAGCATCTTTGGGTGCTTTTGCTGGGGTTTCCATTACAGTTATGGAACCAAAAAGACTTGGAGGCTACCGAAAATTCATTGGGTCGCTTTATTAAGCTGGACGAGGAGGCACTCCTTTCCAATGACCGTCGAATGACCAAGATTCTTGTGGAAGTTGATGTGCATGGGAGATTGTTGGAGAATCTAGATATAGAGTGGCGAGGCATGGTCATTTCACAGAGATTAGATTATCTTGGGGTACCTTTTCGGTGCAGCCGGTGTAGGAAAACTGGTCATCTCAAAAAAGAGTGCATGCTTCCTTTTGGTGTACACACAAGTGAGATAACTATGGAGGAAAATGTCACAAATGGATACCCTACGGAAGTGGAAACTTTGGAACATGGCTACTATCAGGATACGGGCGAGTTGGATGATTCCACATCCATGAATTCTACCTTTGTGGGTAAGTTACGACACTTTGTCCCTACTCTGTATTATTCATTGTCGGCATGGGAAAGAAATCTTCTAGATTCAATGTTTTTAGAAGTTACTAAGGAAAATGGTGTACTGATAATTCCTAAGACGGGGGCCATTGAATCAGAGGCAAACACCTTTTTATCCGAACCAACCCTACCACCTCTGGCACATTCTCAAGAGAGCTGAAAACACAAAAGTCCTATTATTACTCTGTCTCAACCCTCTATTGTCATAGATGTTGCCAGGTTGTCGGAAGACTCGCCCCTCCTACCGGGTTATGGTGAACCTGAAGATAGTACTCAATCCCTGGATAGAATTCTTACCGATTTAGTCTCGACGTATAGGGAGGTAAACAATCATTCTCCTATACCGACCTTTTAAAAAAAAAATGAAGTGGTTTCTGGGGAACCATTAACTTTGGAACTAGACCCTGTTGTTGTGGAGGCCACAGCCAGTGAAAAACTTGCTTGGTCTAGGGGTTTGGGACTGGAACTGTCTCCTGTTAAGATCAGGAGTGTTCGCAAATAAGGGGGGACTGACTCGACGACACCTTCTTCCTCATCTCTTTCGACTATCGACTAGGGGGTGCTTAGAGGCATCAAAGCCCTCGCAAGGGCCAAGTCATGATCATTTTATCCCTTAACATAAGAGGGGTAGGAGGGCCCCTTAAACTGGCCTCTATGGGGATATTACTGCATAAAGATTCTCATGATATAGTTTTTCTATAAGAGACACTAACTAGATGTTTGCATTGAAACCAGAATAGATGTCGTGTGCCATTAGTTTAGTTGAAAACTCAGGGGGTTTGATGGCATATTGGGACCCAAGTTTTTATGTTTTCAATCTTGTTCTTACCTGCGGAAGCATACTCTTAACATGATCTAGTGTTGCTGATAAGAGGAGATTATCACTCCTTAATGTATATGGTCCATGTAAGTAGCGCAAGATTTTCTGGAGGAAACTTGTCGACAAAGGATTGTTAGCAATCAAAAATCTTATTCTGGTGGGATATTTAAACTTTACATTAAACTCTGAGGAGATTTGGGGCACAACNAGGGGGTGCTTAGAGGCATCAAAGCCCTCGCAAGGGCCAAGTCATGATCATTTTATCCCTTAACATAAGAGGGGTAGGAGGGCCCCTTAAACTGGCCTCTATGGGGATATTACTGAATAAAAATTCTCATGATATAGTTTTTCTATAAGAGACACTAGCTAGATGTTTGCATTGAAACCAGACTAGATGTCGTGTGCCATTAGTTCAGTTGAAAACTCGGGGGGTTCGCTGGCATCTTGGGACCCACGTTTTTATGTTTTCAATCTTGTTCTTACCTGCGGCGGCATACTCTTAACATGATCCAATGTTGCTGATAAGAGGAGATTATCAGTCCTTAATGTATATGGTCCATGCAAGGAGCGCAAGATTTTCTGGAGGAAACTTGTCGACAAAGGATTGTTAGCAATCAAAAATCTTATTCTGGTGGGATATTTAAACTTTACATTAAACTCTGAGGAGATTTGGGGCACAACGACGGTTCTCGATCCTTTGGCTCCTTTTTTCAAAGAAATTTTTGATGATTATCTGCTTGTTGATGTGGCACCGACCGAGCTGGTCCCGACGTGGCACAACGATAAGATTGGGGAATCAAGTATTTCAAAAAGGCTCGATAGATTTTATATGCATGAATATTTGATGGGTCCAGAGCTTCAGTATAGATCGTGGGTGGAGCCAACTTTTATATCAAACCATTCTCCTATTTTGTTGCAATTGGACCTTGGCATTCCGAAGACTAGGCACTCCTTCAAATTTAATCCTATCTCGTTAAAAGATGGAACCTTTGTGGATTTAACTAGAGAGGTATGGCTAGACCACAGATTTGATTTAATTGTTGGTTCTCAGAGAAGACTGGTTGAGAAACTTTCACTCCTTAAAAACAAGGTAAAATCCTGGTTGAAAGCAAAATTAAAAAAGGAACAAGAACATTTAATAAAGATTGAAACAGATTTGGAAACTTTTTACCGATAGAAAAATGTTGGTATTACAAATGAAGACACAAAACAACTTGGAAAGCAGCTTGAGGTGGACCAGAACAAGTTATTAATGGAGGAAGAAGAGAGTTGGAGGCAGAAAAGCAGGGCAATCTGGATAAAGAGTGGCGACAAAAACACAAAATTTTTCCATAATTTTACAAGTTATCGGAGGAATAAGAAATTTCTGTGGGAAATAAGGGATGTGGTTGGTAATGTACACATGGGCTAGGAAGCCATTAAAAAGAAGTTGTCTCCTATTTCGATAAAAATTTTAAAGATCAAGGTCAAACTAATGTACAGGATCAGTTGGCGGCCATCAGACTGTATCCAAGGATTGTACAGGAGGAAGAGGTATCCACATTGGAACAGGTTGTTACTATGGAGGAGATTGTGGAAGTTTTAAAAGGTTTTACCAAAGACAAGAGTCCTGGCCCTGATGGGTGGACAGTTGAATTCTTCCTTTTCTTCATTGATCTGGTCGGGGCTGATTTACTAGTGATGGTTGAGGAAACTAGACTCCATGGCGAAGTCATTATACCGCTAAATTCCACTTTTCTTGCTTTAATTCCTAAAGAAAATCGACCATCTTCCTTCTCTGATTTTCGTCCTATTGCCTTATGTAATCTCGTTTACAAGATTGTCACAAAGATTATCGCGTGGCGAATTAGACCTTTCCACTCCCAGGCCCTATCAGAGGAACAACTGGGGTTCCTTAAGGGTCGCCAGATCTTGGATGCTATCAGAATAACACAGGAGTGCCTCCATAGCATCAAAACAAAGAATCTCTAGGCAATCATTTTGAAATTGGATCTAAAAAAGGCTTACGAATGTGCGAACTGGGATTACCTTAGATTGTTGCTTTTACATTATGGTTTTGGGTATCTTATGTTCAAATGGATCATGGGCTGTGTATCTTCGACAAATCTTGCCATCCTAATCAATGGAGAACCTACAAATTTCATAAACAGTGGGAGAGGACTTCGCCAGGGGTGTCCATTGTCCCCACTTCTTTTTATTCTTGTGATGGAGGGGTTGAGCCTAGCACTAAAAAAGAGTCATTTGGATGGGAAGGTGTCGGGAATAAAAGTCTCTCGTTTGATAAGGATTATCCATCTCCTATTTGTGGATGATGTGATAATAATGACCAAACCAGATATTAATGAATGGCAAGAGATACATTATCTTTTATGCGCTTTTTGTGGTGCTAGCGGTCTGGAAATCAACACGCACAAATCCACCTTCCATCATCATGGGATACAACAGGTCTTTCAAGATTGGTTGAATGATTTATATCATTATGGAAACTCATGTCTGGCGGATGGTTTCAAATACTTGGGGTATTTTTTAAAGCTGGTCAGGTATAAAGTTGTAGATTGGCACTGGTTGTTGTCGAAATATGAACACAGAATAACACACTGGTGTAATAGATACTTATCATTGGGTGGTAGATATGTATTGATTAAAGTTGTTCTTGAAAGCCAACCAGTATACTGGTTGGCCCTTGCTCACATACCTGCAAATGTTTTGAACAAAATTCATAAGTTAACCTTTTCTTACCTTTGGTCGGGAACAAAATAATCCGCTTCCTTACACCTCTGTAAATGGGAATTACTAGCCAGACCCAAGCGGTTTGGTGGCTGGGGGATTAGGAATATTTACTGCTTCTCGAGAGCCTTAGCAACAAAATCCCTTTGGCGTGGTTTGATGCAACCAAGGATTTGGAAACGTGTCTTAAAAGACAAGTATTTTCCACATACTTTGGTGATAACGTGGTTGAGATCAGCGGACCCGTCGGTCCAATATGGTTCACAAACTTGGAAAAATATTATTAATGCCTTACCTCTCCTGGTGCATTGGTTGGCATGGAAACCGAGATCTGTTGTAGCTATCATCATAGGGAAGGATGTGATCCTGGGATTGGATGTGGGATCCTTTCTATTGAAGGAGGTGATTTAGTATTTAAATGAACACCATGTAGTCTATCTATTTCAGGCTAGAAGTGCTCCGGTTGTAGGCTCTCTTTTCACAAATTGGCTCACCTGTGATGATCTGGGATTAGATGGGGAACTTGATGTTGAATGGGAGAGTTACAGGAAGCGTTTGATTGATGTGGGCATTGCATTGACCGAAGCACAAGATGAATTAATGTGGACAGGAGGGGACGATATTGGGATCTTAACT
Source organism: Picea glauca (assembly GCA_000966675.3). NCBI lineage: Eukaryota > Viridiplantae > Streptophyta > Pinopsida > Pinales > Pinaceae > Picea > Picea glauca. Next base: position 13,168 of record JZKD02S0220454.1, on the reverse strand, counting down.
ACAAGGAATGCTTATAATGCCATGACAACTAAAATATGGTAGAAAAACAAAGGTGGTTGGCAAAGGAGAATCTAGCAATATGACTGTCCACTGAAGATTAAACTGTTCTCGTGGCTCCTTATCGAAGACAAATTGCTCACCTGGAATAATCTCAACAAGCGCGGCTGGCAAGGTCTGGGACTGTGTCTACTTTGCAGAGGTAATGAGAATCGATTTATCATCTTTTTATACAATGCCCTTTCATTGTTTCTATTTGGCAAAAAAATATAAATCTTTATAATCTGGGTGGAGGGTGGCCGAGAGCCACTGTCATTGAAAGCTTCGATCTTCGGTTTAGAAGGCAATTCATGCTCCCATCATTAGCATCTTTTATTTGTTGGTACATATGGATTGAACGGAATTTGGTGATTTTTTAATCAAAAGTACCATCTTTGGAAAAGGTCTACTTTCAAACTCTGCTTGCCATTAATCCTCTTACCCCACAGAAAAACCAGCTTAATAGGCATAGTGCTCATAGTATCCCATCTCACAGAATACTAGGTTGGTTTGATGGGGCTTCACAGAGAAACAAAGAACATAGTGGTGTTGGGGGCGTTATAAAAATTAATGACCACATTGTTTATAAGATCCTCCTAAACGGTGGTAGGGGCACCAACACGAGAGCTGAACTCCTAGGTGTTTGGGCTATTCTTAAGATGGCACAAAGACTATCTATTTCAGATATCCACATCATGGGAGATTCCAAAATAATAATTGATTGGCTTAATGATATTGGCTCTTTGCAGGTTATTTCCATTGATAGTTGGAAAGACACAGTTAGAGATCTCATCAAGTAGTTTTCCGTCATCACTTTTGCTCATGTTTACAGAGAGGAAAACCAAGAGGCTGATTACTTATCCAAACAGGCCTTGATGGAACATCTGGGAGCGATTGTTTTCTTCTAGTGGATGGAAGGTCAAGCAGGACCTAGCACATACATTCAAATGTATTAGCCACGCTTCCTTGAATATGTCTAGAGGACGGTGTTATGTTATGAACCTTGGGTATAGTTTTTTTGGTCCTTTCATATGACTGTGGGGAGCTAGCTTTTTATGGCTCCTTTTTTTGGATAGACACCATATAAGATGTTATATTATGAGCCATCTTTTGGATAATCACTATATGGAACTACTTTTATCATTGTTTGGGATCGAGGCTTGAATGAAGTTGAAATGGGTGGGCCTATTTTGTAATGGACCTTTGAATATGTAAATAGATTATATATCTTAATATAATGTTCAATTTTCTTGGGGAAACAAGTGTTATAACCAACTTTTATTATAATTAGCTCATAATCACTCAATATTGTTACATAGAAAGTTAACTTTTACACACCAATATAAATCCATCTTAACCATCAAACTATTAAACTTAAAAAAAAATAAAAAAATATACACACTTAAATAATCCAGATTAAGATAAATTTATACTAATTTATTTTATTCTTCTGATATATATATATCTATATATATATGTTAGGTTATTGAGTTGTCTTTTGGGAAAGATAAAGAAGCTTTGGGCAATGCATGGAGACTCAATGAGGTGAATACAGCGTTGTGGGATATATACATATATAAGACAACTCAATAACCTAAGTCATGTTCCGGATATTCACCTCACGACTCCATGCATTACCCAAAGCTTATTTACCTTTCCAAGAGGAGCAACTCAATAACTCATTTCATTTTCTTCGTTGAGTTCAACTCAGGGATCCATGTGGTCTCAAACTTGAAAAGCCAGACTGTAAGTAATGTTATTTGTTTCAAATTATATATCTATTGCATGTTTAGTATTACTTCAGGTTCCGACGGCTAAGTATATGCTCGGCCTCGGTATCGATAGGCATGAGCAGGCCAGCGATAATGGCACAAGCGCTACGAAATCAGAAGAAAAAACCATCCAATATCATCCTCGATGGAATTCAACACACCAGAAACCATCAACCCAAAACGGAGACTCAGGAACCCAAAACTGAGACTAAGGAAAGCTGTCTTGATAACGTGAAAAAAGTAAGACAGACGAAAGAAAACTGTCTCGAGAATGTGAAAAAACTAAGTAAGCAGGGCAAATTGAAGGAGGCGCTGAGCATTCTGCGTCTGCAGGATCCCGGAGGCATTAAACCAGACTTCTCTACTTACGCTTCTCTTCTGCAGGCCTGCGTTAAGCAGAAAGCCCTGGCAGAGGGCAGGCTCCTGGATACCCACATGACCAATAGGGGATTCACATTTACCCATGATCTCTTTTTGGGTAATACGCTTGTTAGCTTGTATACCAAGTGCGGTAGCCTTCGGGAGGCTCGCAGAGTGTTTGAGCAAATGCCCAGGCGTAATGTGGTCTCATGGACTGTGATGATTGCTGCTTATGCGAAGCAGGGCTGCTCTGACGAGGCCTTGGCTATGTTTCACCAAATGAAGCTAGCAGGAATAGTAGCCAACCAGTTCACCTTTGCCAGTGTTCTCCCTGCGTGTGCCAACTTAGGTTTTCTGGAAGAGGGCAAGCGTATGCACGATGAGATAATTAGGAGGCAGCTTCAGTCTGATGTTTTTGTGGGAAGTGCTCTTGTGAATATGTATGTCAAATGTGGGAATCTGGACAAAGCACGCCAAGTGTTTGATAAAATGCCTGAACGAAATGTGGTCTCGTGGACTACCATGGTTGCGGGATATGCACAGAATGGGCAGATTGAGGAGGCATCGAAGCTGTTTCAGAAAATGCCTGAAAGAAATGTGGCCTCTTGGAATGCTATGATAGCAGGGTATGCGCAGAGAGGGCGTGTTGATGAAGCCAGGAAGCTGTTTGGAGAAATGCCGAAGCGAGATGTAGTTTCCTGGACTTCTATGATTGCAGGATGCGCCCAAAATGGGAATGTTGACAAAGCCCTGAAACTCTTTGAACAAATGCCAGAAAAAGATATAGTCTCATGGAACACGATGGTTACCGGATATGTGCAGAATGGGTTGGTTGACGAGGCCTTCAAGCTGTTTGAGAAAATTCCTCAACGAGATGTGGTCTCGTGGAATACCATGATTGCAGGTTATGCAAAAAATGGTTATTTTGATGAGGCTCTGAAGCTCTTTCAACGGATGCAATTGACAAAAGTAAAACCCAATGCAGAAACCTTCCCCAGCGTTCTGCCAGCCTGCGCCAATTTGGCAGCTCTCGAACCTGGCAAAGTTCTCCATCTATATATAATTAAAAGCGGATTTGAGTCTGATGTCTTTGTTGGGAGTACCCTCATAGACATGTATGCAAAATGTAGCAGCATAGGCGATGCAAGTAAAGTGTTTGATGGAATGTCTACAAGAAATGTGGTCTCGTGGAATGCAATGATTGCAGCATATGCCATACATGGATGTGGCAAGCAGGCCCTCGACCTCTTTGAACAAATGAAACACTCCGACACAAGTCCGAACCAGGTCACATTCGTTGGTGTTTTGTCTGCATGTTGCCACGCAGGCCTAGTCAGTGAAGGCCGGCAATATTTCAATTCCATGAGCGTAGATTACCACATTACACCTGTAATGGAGCACTACTGCTGTATGGTTGACCTTCTTGGCCGAACTGGGTGCCTGGATGAAGCGCATGACTTTATCAACAAAATGCCAATAGAACCTGACACTGCTGTGTGGCAGTCTTTGTTGGGTGCTTGTAGAACCCATGCCAATGTAGATCTAGGAGAAAAAGTGGCAGAACGCCTTTCTAATGTTGGTCTGCCTTTCTAAATTGAACCCTACGATTTCCGGATCTTGTGCTGTGGTCAAACATTTACGGTGCAGCTGGTTGGTGGGATGGTATTGAAAAGGTGTGAAAATTTATGAAAAATAGGGAAACTAAAAAGAGGCCAGGATGCAGATGGATTGGGATGAATATGTAGGTATATGCTTCTCTCGTAGGAGACCGGTTACATCTCTATCAGATAAACTTTATGAAGAGTTGGAGGGATTGCCTGGGATGATGAAAAGACGCAGGGTATGTTTCTGACACGATTTGCACTGAATGATGTGGAGGAGGAGTAGAAGCAAAATATTCTCTGTCAACACAGTGAGAAGCTGGCATTTGCATTGGGCTTATAAACACAACTCCCGGACACCTATCCGAGTCATCGTAAACTTCGAGTATGTGGTGAATCGGTGATTGTCATTCTTCCATCAAGCTTATCTCCAAAATTGCAGCGCGACATTTAATAGGGTGCCAATCCTTTCCAACATTTCAAAGCTGGACTGTTATTGTGGCGATTATTGGGAATAGTAAGTGAGCTATGGCATACGCACATGCATAATTTTCCCTTGTTAGATGATTTTCGTCTCGTATAATAATTTGGACATGGTGAAGTGGTGATTAATGTTGTTCCTGACTTAGCTTGTGTAAGGTGTATTAATAATGTGGGATATGCATCATTTGATGTAAGTAAAGAGTGTGTAGGTGTGCACAAATTTGATCCAAGGGGTTAGCTCAATCAGTTGTAGCCATGTTGTTGAGCATTTGTTTTGTTCTATGCTAGCAGGTGTCTGGTTCGAATCTCCTTGGGTTAGACACACTAATCTATGCCGATGAGTTTATTAGGGATGTCATTCATGAATATGGGGAAATATCCCCTGGGTTTCCCTGTGAAGTTTTCCTTGGAAAAAATTTGATGTGCACGAATTTCGAGTAAATTGATATCTTCCTAATAAAGTGCAATAGGGAATATTTGCAGTATGAAATGGCTTGAGCTTTGCATACAATCCATTGTGCCTCTTCCATGTTTGTGTAGCTCCTGTCCTTGTGAACTCTCATTTGGTATCAGAGCTTGGTTGACATGAGAGCCCGAGTTAAAGTTTTGTAGAATTGTGAGATTAGCTGAGAGTGCAATAGAATACCACAAGTAGAAAGAAAACTGTGCTGTGAGAGTACTTAGCATGTTGTTTTCTGTGCATTGTTGCTGATAATGTTGTGAGCATACTGTGAAACTATAAACCCTCAAAATCTGCTGTAGACTGAGCAGCTGAGTTATCTGAAGGCATTCTCGAGCTGTGAAAAAAATTGACAGTGTTAGTGAGAAAACTTACTGCATGAAGGCGTTGAAATTATCCACATATTGCTGTGTTACTGTGTTGAAAACCATGTTTGAAAAAAAAACCACTATTAAAAGGAGTTGAATACTTTGTGAAAAGAAGGTTGCCTATGGACAATAGAGTCTTTGCTTGCATACCATTGAAGTTTTGTCAAGTAGTTTAACTTCACAGTTGTGAACTATCTTTTTTGCATCCTCGAAAAGTTGTGATGTGAGGGCGGTGGTTTTTTATGTGACTGGTCTTGAAAACTGCCTTTGAAACTACTTTTTTAAAGGGCTGAAATTCACATATTGGTGCTCTGAATATTAATGTTTGAATCATAGAAGAAAAAAACAGCGAAATCACGATTTTTTCATTAAAACAATTTTAATTTTTTTTTAAATCGCGATTTTTTCGAAAAACTTGAAAAAATCAGGGGGCGCAAGCAGGCCGCGGGTAAAAAGCTCGATTTGGGTTTTTTGGGTGTCATTTTGCTTGGAGGTTTTGAGGAGCAGCAAGGGGAGAGCTTTGTGGAATCCATCAAGTGTAGCGGAGGTGTGCAAAGGCAAGGAAACAAATTCTTCCACAAATTTCATAGATTTTGTTGGTGGAGTAAGGTTCAACCTATTGAAGCTTGGATCTTTCAAATTTTCTTCCACAACCTCCAAGCACAGGTATGTATGCCCTTCCCAAGTTCCCAATTTGTATGCTAATACACTTGCATGTTTTCTTGCTTGTTTGTTTGCTTAGATTTAATTTTTTTTTTAGTTTGATCATCTTGATTCTTGCCAATAATTTCATGCACATAGAACAAAGAAAATGTAAGGGTTTTTTTTGGAAAAATTCAATGGGGGTATTTAACTTTCCTTTTTAGTTTTTTAGCCACCTTCTTAATGCCATTTTTCATGGCTAATGCTGATTTTTTAAATTAACATGCTGCAATTTTTTTTCAAGTGGGGTTTAATGTTTTTTTTTTGTGTTTTTTTTCCTTAAGTCCATTCCCACTGCCCATAGCACTAAGCAAACATGCCTAGGGCCTTGAATCCACTGTGGGAGTATGGTGATCCAGAAAATGGAACAAATCGAAACAATTTAAATTGCAAATTATGTGGGTTACATATGACTGGAGGAGTATATAGGTTGAAATACCATTTGGCCAAAATCTTGGGCCATGATGTTGGGCCTTGTTCAAATGCAAGCCCAGAGATTATGAGACTTGCCCATGATTCAATTAATTCAAAGGAAAGAAAGAAGGAAGAGGCAGTTGCAAAGAGAGTTGAATTTGCAACTTTTAAGGAAACTCGAGGTTCAGGAATATCTGCCAGTGCCATTGAGGGTTGTGGGAGGGGCTCCATAGCCATAGATTCACCTGTTGGGGGGAGGATCCCATCTTTCTTTGTTCCTAGAACTGGAGCTGGAGCAAACCATCAATTAAATTGGTGGTTAGAAAAAGGGAGCAACAAGAAGCAAATAGGGTAATAGGGAGGTGCCTTTTTTGGAGTGACTTACCTCTCACCATCACCATAAGCAACCCATTTTGGCAACCAATGTGTGATGCCATTGTAGTTGTTGGCCCAGGGTTTAAAGCCCTTCATATGAGCAGTTGTGGGGGCCTATTCTTCAAGCAGAGAAGAAGGACATCAATGTCAGGTTGGCGAAGTTCAAGGAATCATGGGAAATCTCCGAGTGCAAAGTGATGTCTGATGGATGGACAGATGGGAAGGGTAGGACCCTTATCAATTTCTTGGTACATTATCCTAAAGGTACCATGTTCATAAAATCAGTGGATGCATTTGCACATGTGAAAGATGCAACACTATTATGTGAGTTGTTGCATGGGTTCATCGAGGAGATTGGTGTGCACCATGTGGTGCAAATTGTGACAGATAATGCAACTAATTATGTGGCTGCTGGTAGGATGCTCATGGAGAGACATAACACAGTGTTTTGGACTTCATACGTTGCACACTGCATTGATCTGATGCTTGAGGATGTGGGGAAAATTCCCTTCATCAAGGAGGTGATTGAGCAGGCGAAGAGCATCCCGAAATTCATATATAATCATGCTTTTCTTCTCAACCTCATGAGGACACACACCAAAGATAGGGAGTTGCGATGTCCGATAGTCACACGTTTTGCGACACACTTCATCACCCTCCAGTCTTTGCTTCAATGTTAGTATGAGTTGAAACAAATGTTTGTTTCTAGTGAGTGGCGTGATTGTAGATATAGTAGGTGAGTGGATAGTAGAGCCATTGCTAGATTGGTGTACACTGACTCCTTTTGGGAAAGAGTAGAAGAAATTTGCTTAGTTGCTGAACCTTTGGTAAAGGTTCTGAGATTGGTTTATAGTGATAAGCCCGTAATGGACTATTTGTATGAGGCTAAAGAATCTATCCAGGCTTATTATGAGGGAAAGGGTACCCCGGGGTACAACATACANCTCGGCCTCGGTATCGATAGGCATGAGCAGGCCAGCGATAATGGCACAAGCGCTACGAAATCAGAAGAAAAAACCATCCAATATCATCCTCGATGGAATTCAACACACCAGAAACCATCAACCCAAAACGGAGACTCAGGAACCCAAAACTGAGACTAAGGAAAGCTGTCTTGATAACGTGAAAAAAGTAAGACAGACGAAAGAAAACTGTCTCGAGAATGTGAAAAAACTAAGTAAGCAGGGCAAATTGAAGGAGGCGCTGAGCATTCTGCGTCTGCAGGATCCCGGAGGCATTAAACCAGACTTCTCTACTTACGCTTCTCTTCTGCAGGCCTGCGTTAAGCAGAAAGCCCTGGCAGAGGGCAGGCTCCTGGATACCCACATGACCAATAGGGGATTCACATTTACCCATGATCTCTTTTTGGGTAATACGCTTGTTAGCTTGTATACCAAGTGCGGTAGCCTTCGGGAGGCTCGCAGAGTGTTTGAGCAAATGCCCAGGCGTAATGTGGTCTCATGGACTGTGATGATTGCTGCTTATGCGAAGCAGGGCTGCTCTGACGAGGCCTTGGCTATGTTTCACCAAATGAAGCTAGCAGGAATAGTAGCCAACCAGTTCACCTTTGCCAGTGTTCTCCCTGCGTGTGCCAACTTAGGTTTTCTGGAAGAGGGCAAGCGTATGCACGATGAGATAATTAGGAGGCAGCTTCAGTCTGATGTTTTTGTGGGAAGTGCTCTTGTGAATATGTATGTCAAATGTGGGAATCTGGACAAAGCACGCCAAGTGTTTGATAAAATGCCTGAACGAAATGTGGTCTCGTGGACTACCATGGTTGCGGGATATGCACAGAATGGGCAGATTGAGGAGGCATCGAAGCTGTTTCAGAAAATGCCTGAAAGAAATGTGGCCTCTTGGAATGCTATGATAGCAGGGTATGCGCAGAGAGGGCGTGTTGATGAAGCCAGGAAGCTGTTTGGAGAAATGCCGAAGCGAGATGTAGTTTCCTGGACTTCTATGATTGCAGGATGCGCCCAAAATGGGAATGTTGACAAAGCCCTGAAACTCTTTGAACAAATGCCAGAAAAAGATATAGTCTCATGGAACACGATGGTTACCGGATATGTGCAGAATGGGTTGGTTGACGAGGCCTTCAAGCTGTTTGAGAAAATTCCTCAACGAGATGTGGTCTCGTGGAATACCATGATTGCAGGTTATGCAAAAAATGGTTATTTTGATGAGGCTCTGAAGCTCTTTCAACGGATGCAATTGACAAAAGTAAAACCCAATGCAGAAACCTTCCCCAGCGTTCTGCCAGCCTGCGCCAATTTGGCAGCTCTCGAACCTGGCAAAGTTCTCCATCTATATATAATTAAAAGCGGATTTGAGTCTGATGTCTTTGTTGGGAGTACCCTCATAGACATGTATGCAAAATGTAGCAGCATAGGCGATGCAAGTAAAGTGTTTGATGGAATGTCTACAAGAAATGTGGTCTCGTGGAATGCAATGATTGCAGCATATGCCATACATGGATGTGGCAAGCAGGCCCTCGACCTCTTTGAACAAATGAAACACTCCGACACAAGTCCGAACCAGGTCACATTCGTTGGTGTTTTGTCTGCATGTTGCCACGCAGGCCTAGTCAGTGAAGGCCGGCAATATTTCAATTCCATGAGCGTAGATTACCACATTACACCTGTAATGGAGCACTACTGCTGTATGGTTGACCTTCTTGGCCGAACTGGGTGCCTGGATGAAGCGCATGACTTTATCAACAAAATGCCAATAGAACCTGACACTGCTGTGTGGCAGTCTTTGTTGGGTGCTTGTAGAACCCATGCCAATGTAGATCTAGGAGAAAAAGTGGCAGAACGCCTTTCTAATGTTGGTCTGCCTTTCTAAATTGAACCCTACGATTTCCGGATCTTGTGCTGTGGTCAAACATTTACGGTGCAGCTGGTTGGTGGGATGGTATTGAAAAGGTGTGAAAATTTATGAAAAATAGGGAAACTAAAAAGAGGCCAGGATGCAGATGGATTGGGATGAATATGTAGGTATATGCTTCTCTCGTAGGAGACCGGTTACATCTCTATCAGATAAACTTTATGAAGAGTTGGAGGGATTGCCTGGGATGATGAAAAGACGCAGGGTATGTTTCTGACACGATTTGCACTGAATGATGTGGAGGAGGAGTAGAAGCAAAATATTCTCTGTCAACACAGTGAGAAGCTGGCATTTGCATTGGGCTTATAAACACAACTCCCGGACACCTATCCGAGTCATCGTAAACTTCGAGTATGTGGTGAATCGGTGATTGTCATTCTTCCATCAAGCTTATCTCCAAAATTGCAGCGCGACATTTAATAGGGTGCCAATCCTTTCCAACATTTCAAAGCTGGACTGTTATTGTGGCGATTATTGGGAATAGTAAGTGAGCTATGGCATACGCACATGCATAATTTTCCCTTGTTAGATGATTTTCGTCTCGTATAATATTTTGGACATGGTGAAGTGGTGATTAATGTTGTTCCTGACTTAGCTTGTGTAAGGTGTATTAATAATGTGGGATATGCATCATTTAATGTAAGTAAAGAGTGTGTAGGTGTGCACAAATTTGATCCAAGGGGTTAGCTCAATCAGTTGTAGCCATGTTGTTGAGCATTTGTTTTGTTCTATGCTAGCAGGTGTCTGGTTTGAATCTCCTTGGGTTAGACACACTAATCTATGCCGATGAGTTTATTAGGGATGTCATTCACGAATATGGGGAAATATCCCTTGGGTTTCCCTGTGAAGTTTTCCTTGGAAAAAATTTGATGTGCACGAATTTCGAGTAAATTGATATCTTCCTAATAAAGTGCAATAGGGAATATTTGCAGTATGAAATGGCTTGAGCTTTGCATACAATCCATTGTGCCTCTTCCATGTTTGTGTAGCTCCTGTCCTTGTGAACTCTCATTTGGTATCAGAGCTTGGTTGACATGAGAGCCCGAGTTAAAGTTTTGTAGAATTGTGAGATTAGCTGAGAGTGCAATAGAATACCACAAGTAGAAAGAAAACTGTGCTGTGAGAGTACTTAGCATGTTGTTTTCTGTGCATTGTTGCTGATAATGTTGTGAGCATACTGTGAAACTATAAACCCTCAAAATCTGCTGTAGACTGAGCAGCTGAGTTATCTGAAGGCATTCTCGAGCTGTGAAAAAAATTGACAGTGTTAGTGAGAAAACTTACTGCATGAAGGCGTTGAAATTATCCACATATTGCTGTGTTACTGTGTTGAAAACCATGTTTGAAAAAAAAACCACTATTAAAAGGAGTTGAATACTTTGTGAAAAGAAGGTTGCCTATGGACAATAGAGTCTTTGCTTGCATACCATTGAAGTTTTGTCAAGTAGTTTAACTTCACAGTTGTGAACTATCTTTTTTGCATCCTCGAAAAGTTGTGATGTGAGGGCGGTGGTTTTTTATGTGACTGGTCTTGAAAACTGCCTTTGAAACTACTTTTTTAAAGGGCTGAAATTCACATATTGGTGCTCTGAATATTAATGTTTGAATCATAGAAGAAAAAAACAGCGAAATCACGATTTTTTCATTAAAACAATTTTAATTTTTTTTTAAATCGCGATTTTTTCGAAAAACTTGAAAAAATCAGGGGGCGCAAGCAGGCCGCGGGTAAAAAGCTCGATTTGGGTTTTTTGGGTGTCATTTTGCTTGGAGGTTTTGAGGAGCAGCAAGGGGAGAGCTTTGTGGAATCCATCAAGTGTAGCGGAGGTGTGCAAAGGCAAGGAAACAAATTCTTCCACAAATTTCATAGATTTTGTTGGTGGAGTAAGGTTCAACCTATTGAAGCTTGGATCTTTCAAATTTTCTTCCACAACCTCCAAGCACAGGTATGTATGCCCTTCCCAAGTTCCCAATTTGTATGCTAATACACTTGCATGTTTTCTTGCTTGTTTGTTTGCTTAGATTTAATTTTTTTTTTAGTTTGATCATCTTGATTCTTGCCAATAATTTCATGCACATAGAACAAAGAAAATGTAAGGGTTTTTTTTGGAAAAATTCAATGGGGGTATTTAACTTTCCTTTTTAGTTTTTTAGCCACCTTCTTAATGCCATTTTTCATGGCTAATGCTGATTTTTTAAATTAACATGCTGCAATTTTTTTTCAAGTGGGGTTTAATGTTTTTTTTTTGTGTTTTTTTTCCTTAAGTCCATTCCCACTGCCCATAGCACTAAGCAAACATGCCTAGGGCCTTGAATCCACTGTGGGAGTATGGTGATCCAGAAAATGGAACAAATCGAAACAATTTAAATTGCAAATTATGTGGGTTACATATGACTGGAGGAGTATATAGGTTGAAATACCATTTGGCCAAAATCTTGGGCCATGATGTTGGGCCTTGTTCAAATGCAAGCCCAGAGATTATGAGACTTGCCCATGATTCAATTAATTCAAAGGAAAGAAAGAAGGAAGAGGCAGTTGCAAAGAGAGTTGAATTTGCAACTTTTAAGGAAACTCGAGGTTCAGGAATATCTGCCAGTGCCATTGAGGGTTGTGGGAGGGGCTCCATAGCCATAGATTCACCTGTTGGGGGGAGGATCCCATCTTTCTTTGTTCCTAGAACTGGAGCTGGAGCAAACCATCAATTAAATTGGTGGTTAGAAAAAGGGAGCAACAAGAAGCAAATAGGGTAATAGGGAGGTGCCTTTTTTGGAGTGACTTACCTCTCACCATCACCATAAGCAACCCATTTTGGCAACCAATGTGTGATGCCATTGTAGTTGTTGGCCCAGGGTTTAAAGCCCTTCATATGAGCAGTTGTGGGGGCCTATTCTTCAAGCAGAGAAGAAGGACATCAATGTCAGGTTGGCGAAGTTCAAGGAATCATGGGAAATCTCCGAGTGCAAAGTGATGTCTGATGGATGGACAGATGGGAAGGGTAGGACCCTTATCAATTTCTTGGTACATTATCCTAAAGGTACCATGTTCATAAAATCAGTGGATGCATTTGCACATGTGAAAGATGCAACACTATTATGTGAGTTGTTGCATGGGTTCATCGAGGAGATTGGTGTGCACCATGTGGTGCAAATTGTGACAGATAATGCAACTAATTATGTGGCTGCTGGTAGGATGCTCATGGAGAGACATAACACAGTGTTTTGGACTTCATACGTTGCACACTGCATTGATCTGATGCTTGAGGATGTGGGGAAAATTCCCTTCATCAAGGAGGTGATTGAGCAGGCGAAGAGCATCCCGAAATTCATATATAATCATGCTTTTCTTCTCAACCTCATGAGGACACACACCAAAGATAGGGAGTTGCGATGTCCGATAGTCACACGTTTTGCGACACACTTCATCACCCTCCAGTCTTTGCTTCAATGTTAGTATGAGTTGAAACAAATGTTTGTTTCTAGTGAGTGGCGTGATTGTAGATATAGTAGGTGAGTGGATAGTAGAGCCATTGCTAGATTGGTGTACACTGACTCCTTTTGGGAAAGAGTAGAAGAAATTTGCTTAGTTGCTGAACCTTTGGTAAAGGTTCTGAGATTGGTTTATAGTGATAAGCCCGTAATGGACTATTTGTATGAGGCTAAAGAATCTATCCAGGCTTATTATGAGGGAAAGGGTACCCCGGGGTACAACATACA
>JZKD02S0220443.1:11347-21812 GCA_000966675.3 Picea glauca | reverse complement strand
TCAAAAGATAAAGAATATCCTTCTTGTTAAGAGGGAGTGTTAAAATATTGTTTAACTGCAAAAAATATTATTTTCCCCTTTTGTGGATAAAGTAAAAGATAAAATTTATATATATATATTATATTGACAAGTCGTCCCTATTCTGCCTAGTCAAAGTCAAATGTAAATTAGAAAGGTAAAGTGAAAATGTCAGCCCTGACCTAATTATTGGGGGGGTACAACTTGTATTTATAAGAGGCCTAGCATCTCATTTGTACACACACTCATCAAGCTCTCTCTATCAAGTGCGCAATTCTGAGAGTGACACAGCTACAAGGAGAAGTGACACAGCTACAAGGAAGAGTATCTCAGTAAAGGTGAAGGTTATCTTGGTGAATGACTATCTTGATCTAAGTGGTGTGCTACTCTGTTCTGGTTAGGGTTTCTGGTGGATCTTCTCTTTGGTGAGATCTCTCTTGTGAGAGACACTTTACTTGGTTATTGAATCTATATTAAAGAAGTTTTGCTGGGTTTTATTACCCTTGAGGGTTTCCCAAGATAAATGCTTGTGTACTCTGTGATTGTGTTTCTTTCAGTAAGATCCTTATTATGTTGTTGTTATAATTAAAAGTTAATAATAACAGATTAAGAAAGAAACTTTAACATTATACAATGGATTTCTCCACTCCCTTTCTCAGACACATATGTTGATTTAATTGCCTTGGAGATGTTTACTCACAAAATCCTATTCCAAGGCACTAAATCCTAAGCTAGTTTGTGAACTCTAGAAAGTAAAATCATGAATAATCAATTTTAAATTATATCGTTAATTTTGTGGTCGTGATTACTCAAAAATGTTTGGTAGTGAAACTCATGATGTTATGACTCTGCAAGAAAATTAAATATGAAAATAATGAAAATTTCTAACTCTAACTTTCAATGAATGATACACTTCTAAAAATCAATGCAATTTTCAATTTCAACTCTGCAATTTTGAATTAAAAATGCAATATTTCATTACATTCACTAAGCTTATGACAAGGAATCAAAATATCAAAATGCCAAGCAATGAAAAATGCCTTTTTTTTGTATTTTCAATATAATAAAAATGAAAATCCATGGACTAAAAAGAAACTTGATATATAAACTCTATTGTGTATAGAAAGAGATAACTCAAGTAGGATACCAAGTAGAGAAACACCTAGCCCAATGTACAAGGACAATCAAAATGAAAGTATAATGAGAAAGACTCTGCCTAGAAATTCAACCAAAGATAGGTTTCTTGTCATCCCACAAGGACTTAACAGGCACTACAGAGACCCAAGAAGGCTCAACAAACATCAAATCCCACCTAGCAACCACCAGACCAAGAAAACAGGCAAGGAAAATTGATGTACGTAACTCTTTAGGAAAACAGAGCATATGTACAAAGCTTGTAGAGGAACAACCTGCGTATGTACATGGCTTTCAAGGAAAAAATCACATATATGTTTCAAAAAACAAGGCCAGGCAAGGGAGAAGGTTGAAAATGCAGACCTGGAGTGAACAGAGGTTGTCAATCATTGAGACGACAAGAAAAAAAATAGGAATGAGAGAAATCTAAGGACAAAAGTACCCCAAACCCTAAGAAAGAAGATTCATCCCTAGTATGGTCATCAATTCTGTTATGAGGAAAATCTCTCTATGGCTAGGGTAAACCACAATAGACAGAAATGACTGCAGAAATCAAATCTCTTCTCAGGTATGTTATATAAACAAATATTCTAGCAAGAAAAGATAATGTGCCTACCTCATCCAGTTTTTCGATGAAGTCCACCATTGAGAACTTGACCCAAAGAAATATACCTGCAACTAGTCCTCAACAACAAATCAAAGAAAGAATATGGTGATAATAAATGATGTTATCACATTCAATAGCATAATCCATTAATAAACATGACAAATACGTCCATGGAATAATAATTCAAATATTTCCAAGATATCAATTGGACGGGAAAATAGTATTTCTATTAATATATGATCACAAAAACTGAAAATTTTACAGACTTTTGTGTTGGAATGGTTCAGAACCGAGAAACCAAGTTCCTTCCATCTCAACCTCCACCACTTCAGTCCTCCACCAAAGTCAAGAACATAAAAGAGAAACAATGATGTTCTCAATCAATAAGGGAAGAGATTGGAGGTTGAACACTATGCTCAAACTCAAAGGACAAAGGGATGGAGACTCAATATGAAGTAAATAATTCCTCCAGAGTAACTTTTCTCTCAAAGTTGAATTCTTTCTCCTCTTTCCATAGCTCGGAATTGGCCCATTTATAGCCTTCAAAATGGAACTGAAGGGTCGAGACAGAACATTTCCAGTATGTGGAAGCCAAGGATCATAGATCTCATGTTGTGATATGGAAACCCAACATTAATTTTCATTTTTTGGCACAAATCCTGATGTACGGGGTTTGTAGTGCAACAACTTGTGTATACACATGTTGTATCGTACGCAATATGTGTACGTGTGGAAAAATATGTCCTTTTAGGTCTGGATTTTGCATACAGGGATGATAAGCCTGCATAGGGAAATGGAAAAAGACTTTATGTGAAAGATTACATAGGGTGAGGAAAATCTTTCTATAACAAACATACTTCGATGATGGTGAATTTGAAACTCCTCATTCAATGCTACAATTGTCTTATTCATGAAGTGTGTCGCTTGACCACTCAGTAAAATGCATAGGAATCCAAATCTTGTGACTACATTCTCAAACAGAAACCATGCAATAGTCTCCATGCTTCTCTCTATGATTGGTATTGCTTCTTCCCATTTGGTTAAATACTCTATTGCAATTATTATATACCTATCTATTTATATCCTAGATGGTGGATTGATTGGTCCAACAAAGTCTATCACTCATTTATCGAAATCATGCAGTGTAACCTGTGGATGCAAGGTAATATCATCCCTTTTGGAATGATTTCCATCTCTTTGAGAAACAACACATGTCTAGAAATATACCTTAGCATCCTTATAAAGTGTGGGCCACTAGAACCTTTTGAATTTTTTTTTTTGTAATGTCGCTTTTCCTACGCAATTTTCTCCTTTCATTTCTTCATGTGATTATAAGAGTATCCTTTCCCTTTCCTGCTCTAACACACATTGTCTTAATATCCCATGTGCACATAACTTGTATACGTTTCCTGCAATTAGCTGATAGTTAGATTCCTTAACCACTAGTTGTTTATTTTGTGTAGCTGTCATGTCTGATGGAGCCATTCTTGTACTTAAAAATTGCATAATGTGTCCAAAGTATACGTCCACCATTTGAATTGAAAATAAATACACGTCTAGTACGTTATCATATATATTTCCTACATCTTCTCCTGATAGAATACGTGATAAGTGATCATGTCTTGCATTTGATTTTCTTGGCTTAATAATGACTTCATAGTCATATTATTGGAACAAAAGTAGCCATCCAAAAATTCTCCCCCCCAACACTGGCTTTTTCACTACAACATTTCCAACCCTTCCTATTTCTTCATAGTGTAGTTCTTTTTTGTTGTTGACAACCTCTTGCTTGCAATTTAAATTGGATGTTCTAATTCTCCCTCACTTAGCTAACATAATACTACTCCTATATCTATGGATGACGCATCCACATGAACATGAAATTCTTTCTTCCAATCTACGAATATCAAAATTGGCTCAGTCACTAACTTGTGCTTTAATGTGTCCAATTTTTTTTGGCATTCTTCATTCCACTAGAACTTGGTTTATTTTTTGAACAACTTCTCCATGGGTGATGTAATTTGTTCATATCCATTAATGAACTTCCTGTAATATCTTGTATGGCCCAATGTTTCTCTCAACTTTCTGTCTGATGTAGGTGGTGTTAAGTTTAAAATTACTAAAATCTTGGAAGGAGCCAATAGTAATCATTTCTTATATACCACATGGCCCAACAAAATTATAAAATGCTCACATAAAACACATTTCTTCAAATTCAATTCAATATGACATTGTCTACAACTATCCAACATAAATCTAAATATTCCTATATTATCTTGCAATAGACTAAAAACAATCCAATCATCTAAATACACTTCAAGGAACTTATGAATAAATTACTTAAAGGATGTGAAAACTACCCTCGAGAAGATTATAGGTGCATTCTTAAGCCAAAAATGCATAACTATGTATTGTTTCTGCACTTCGCAATCTAATATTTCAGGTCACTTAATCCTACATATTTATGTGCAATATATTCAACCCCGGTGCCAAATTTAACTTGCACCAATATTATACACTACTGCCAGTCCAAGCTTATACATCAATTTAACCCACCATCTGGTTCGAGTGTCCTTCATGACAACATCTAACACTAAAAATATATGATGTTAAAGTATCTACAACTCAAAATCCTTTACAAAATATTTTATGTCAGTCAAACCATCATACTTAGGTGGGACACATGACTCCATTTTGATCCATCGCAATGATCAAGTCATGTGGGATTACTATCTGGTGGATACTACATGCATTCTTTGCTTCTAGTGTTCCAGACCTTCCTCTCAGTCCAACATGCATGAGCTAATGCTTCTCCACATTAGGTCACCATCTGCAGTCAGGTTAACATAGTAATCCATTCGCGCAATTATATTATACAGGTTATCAATTTCATTCCCTTTTCTAGGTTATCATACCTAATGGTGTGGTAACCTTCAAGTCCCATACTTCAAAGATAATTTCCTTCTTCTTCATATTGATACTCTCGTGATTTTCAAAGGCCCATTGAGTCCCCATTAGTGTTGGATATGGATTACTATCATCCACAATCTCGATGACCTCAAAATATGATATATTGTGCACCTAATCTATATTCATAGGTATCCCTATCAACTAGGAAATTGGTACTATATTGTGTTGGTTTTCCAATCTTAACTGAATGGGAGACCACATTAACTTGGGTTTCCCCATCATTTCCTAGGTATGCTTTGGTAAAACAATTAAATCAGAACCCAAGTATAAAATGACATTATTCACGTCATGTTCCCCAATCTGTGCACTTAATCTAAATTACCCTTTGGTACTCTTTTTTTGCAATATATGATTCATTACCCTCTGTGTGGTAGGAATTTCCCTTGCTTGTGTGAGATGATCAATAATTCCACATAACGAATTCAAAGAAATTTTATCTTTCATCAACTCTAGAAAATTTTCTAGAAATTTATTCAAAGTAATTACCTTTTTCAAGTGACTTCCCTAGGATAGTACGATCATAGGATGAAGTCATATCAATCACAGGAAGCACAAATGATGTTGATTATATCCAATATTTTCCTATTATCTCTTTCCTTGTTTGTTGATATGTCTCTTTTTCTTGTTGTGGATCAAATGTCAACATAGGTCTTGTTGATTTCCTCACACATTGATCAATATGATTCCCTTTATTTATCCCATCATCCCTTGTCCTAGCTCCTCCATGCATGACAAATGCTACTCTAGGTCCTTCATCATGCTTCTCGACTAATATATTTTTTACATTCTGATTCAAGTTCTAGTTCTGATTGCCTCTTTCATTCCATGTTGCGAGAAATTGTAGAAACTCTTCTGTCACATGCTCAAGTGCTCTAGAATATGTGCAAGTTGTACAAGGATTTTGGCAGTGATGAGCTAAGTGTCCTAGTTGATTACAATTATATAAAATTATTAGTTCTCTATCTCCTTCACCAAAACTTCCTCTTCCTCGAACTATGCCAAATCCTCCTCCACTTATTGGATTAAATCCTCTATGATTATTATACTGTGGATCACCTCCTTATGTCACGACATTTTCCTCTTGAATTCTCTACATATAATAATTGCGCTCTCTCATCAAATAAAATGTGTGAAAGTACTTCTCTTATTTCCCTATTGACATGCAACAGTTACAAAAACAATTCCTTGGCATACTCTGGTATTTCTATAAAATTGGGAAATTAGATGGATGATGTCCCCAAGTCTTGAATATTTCACAATATCCTCCTCCTAATAATAGGTTTGGTGTTCCAGTCACCAAATACTGAAAAAATGTTTGGACTTCATCGTTAAGGTGGACTTCATTTCTACACGTGACACACCAAACTTGTTCCCACTTCTCCTTTCATTTCATAAGCTCTACTAATTGGATTGTCAAGGAAACTAACCATGTTTGGACTTGAGCCATCCGACCAAAGTCTCCTATAGGAGATTATTCTAGTTTCATTGCAATCTCCAAGGCTTCAGGATGCAACACAACCATATAGTGTATCAACGGAAATTGAATGTGTGGCAATAGTCCTTCAATAAACAATTCTTTGTGTTGTTGATCAAGAATTTGGAATGGCAACATACCCATTAAATATTTAAATCTTTGATCGTACTCCCAAACTGATTCAGTCTGCACTTGTTTGATTTCCTTTAACCCTGTAATGTACTGCAACTCAGATTTCGGCTTCTTGAACTCTTTTAATAATTCTTTTCTAATTTATGGAAATGTTCTCGCTTGACATGTAGATGTATTAGTTTGCAATTTCATGTACCATACTAATGTGCGTCCTCTAAACATTGTGGCCGACTATGCAATCTTTATGGCTTGATACTGGACATTCTTCAGAACCCAAATTGTCTCACATACAAATAAATGATGTTTTGGGTCCTCCAACCCAACTCCCTAGAACTCAGGAATTCTCAATGTGTTATCTAAACCTTCCATGGTGTTTTGTGTAGTATTTCCCCCTGATCTATTTGGATGAATTTGAATTGACATACCGCTTACACTAATTTGGATACTACTAATTTGAATTATTATGTTAACTATAAGTGTTGTTGACAAATATTAAAAGGTTATCTCATATCCAGGTAACATACTTGGGTTCATAGGGTGATAATAGGATCTATTGTGAGTAGGACTTAATGACTCATACTCACTGGACAACTCTCCTTTTTCAACCCTAGTTTTAAATTGTTGTTTGTGGGGCTTGATTATCTTCCTAATTCAGAGGTCTTCATTTTCAACCATGTTTATACCCTATGAAAACTATACACACTGGAATATTGTACACCCCTCCACACAGGGGGGTTGCAGGGGGGATTTCACCCCCTGTGGGGTATAGGGGGTAAATCCCCCGAGATGGGGGTTTGGGTGGGAAAAAATCCCCCAATGAGGGTTCAGGGGTAGCCTCCCCTGATGGGGGTTCAAGGGAGAAACCCTTGAAGGAAAACTTTCCTTATAAATGTATATTGTAACTTCATAGTCAATCTTGACCATTCATCATTAAATCAAAGATCCGATGGTAGAGATTATGTTAGGGATTTTTTCCCTAGAAGGAAACCCTATTTTAGGAGGGAATTGTATTGCGACTGTGTATTATTTTGAATATTGTATTCTAAGTTTTATAAAATTGGACTTTGATGATGAGGTGATGGCTCTTCTAATCTTGTGCTCATTTCCAGAAATCTGGAATGGATTAGTCATGGTTATAGGTAACTATGTCTTTGGTTCACACACTCTAAAATTTGATGATGTTGTTGGTGTTATCCTTAATGAAGAAATGTGACAAAAAATCATCAGTGAGACATTAGGTAATGCATTGACTATGGAGAACGGGGGAACACAAAAGGATAAAGGAAAGGGAATAGGGAACCATGGGAATTCTAGGAAGGGAAAATCCAAATGCAGACTAGGAAATATAGAGTGTTGGAATTGTGGGAAGAAAGGACATATGAAGAAAGACTACAATGCTCCAAAGAAGCAAAGATATGAACAACAAGAGAAAAATCAAGAAGAAAATGAAATAGATGATGTGTTACAATATTCTTTGATTCTTTTTGTAGAAACTATTTTTGAGTCTTGGGTAGTAGATTAAGGGGCTTCATTTCATGCCACACCCCATAGGAAATTTTTTATATATTATGTTCAAGGTGATTTTGGACATGTTCATTTGGGTGATGATGCACCATGCAACAATTTTGGAATGGGTAAGGTACAAATAAAGAAAAAGAATGGAAACCAATGGTTATTGAAATAGGTAATACATGTACCATATCTAAGGAAAAATCTAATTTCAACAGGGAAGTTGGCAAGTGAAGGATGTATATATATATTTACAGATAAGGCGTGGAAGGTCACCAAAGGATCACTAGTGATAGAAAAAGGAGAGAATGTACATACATTGTATTTATGTACTGGTAATACCAACTCTTCTATATCTTTAGATTTTACAGGAGTGGATACAACACTGTGGAATCATAAGCTTGGCCACATGAGTGAGAAGGG
Source organism: Picea glauca (assembly GCA_000966675.3). Taxonomy (NCBI): domain Eukaryota; kingdom Viridiplantae; phylum Streptophyta; class Pinopsida; order Pinales; family Pinaceae; genus Picea; species Picea glauca. The sequence goes on along the minus strand of JZKD02S0220443.1, from coordinate 13,545 downwards.
GATGAATATACTTCCAAAAATAAATTTGTTGCCATATATTAAACAAATTGATTTGGATTTTTGTGAGAATTGTGTTTATGGAAAACCTAAGAGAGTCAAATTTCTCAGAGTTGGAAAGGTAAAGAAGAATGAAAAGTTATACCTTGCTCATACAAATGTATGGGGAAAAACTCAAGTGTCATATCTTGGTGGATCTTATTATTATGTTACTTTTATTGATTATGCAACTACAAAAACTTGGGTGTATTGAATTCGACAAAAATATGATGTTTTTGATACTTTTAAGAAATTGAAAGCATTGGTTGAGAATGAGATAGGAAAAGGGTTAAATTATCTGAGATCGTAAAATGGAGGTGAATACTACAACAAGGTGTTTGATGATTATTGTTCATACCATGGGATTTTTAGAAAGAATACAGTTCCATGAATACCACAAGAAAATGGTATCTCAAAAAAGATGAGTGGGATAATCATGGAGCGTGCAAGGAGTATGAGATTGCATGCAAGGTTTCCCTTATAGTTTTGGGCAGATGTTGTAGATAATGTTGTTTACTTTATAAACAAAGGACCTTCAATTTATTTGTAAAGTGGAATTCTAGATGAGGCATGGGCAGGTAAAAAATAAAACTATTAATTTTTGAAGACTTTCGGTTGTGAAGCATTTTTCCATATTGATAAATAAAGTAGAACAAAGATTGAAGAAAAATTCAAGAAGTGTACCTTTATTAGATATGGTGTTAATGATTTTGGTTATATCTTATGGGATTATAAAAGAAAAAAAAATCATTAGGAGTATAGATGTAATATTCAATGAGAAGGTCATGTATACAAATCAGTTGCAGGGAAGGAAACATGAAAAAGAAAAACTAAAATACACAGTGCTTGATGAGATCACTGAAAAATAAATTCCAAAGTTACCATAAAATCAAAATGTACAACAACAGTGGAAAAAAGTACCTCAAAGTCCTACAAGTGTTTTTATAGTATCTACCAGGTTGAGTAGACTCCCTGAATGATACTCTCCTTCATTGTATTATTTATTATTGACGGATTCTAGTGAACCAGAAAGTTATGGAGAGGCACTACAGGTAGACACTAAAATAAAGTGGGAGCAAGGAATGAAAGAGGAAATGTATTCCTTGGTAAATAACCAAATGTGGGACTTGATTCAGTTGCCTACAGGAAAAATAGCATTGCAAAATAAATGGGTTACAGGTTGAAGGAAGAAGATGGAGGAAAAAAATGATACAAGGATAGACTTGTTGTAAAGGGTCTTGCACAAAAGAAAGGTATATATTTTGATGAAATATTTTCTCCTATTGTTAAAATGACTTCAATTAGGACCATTTTAAGTATTATGGGAGTAGAAGATTTTCATCTTGAACAATTAGATGTAAAAACAACTTTTCTCCATGGGCATTTGGAGGAAGATATTTATATGCAACATCCACAGGGGTATGAGGTCAAAGGGAAGGAAAATTTAGTATGTAGGTTGAAGAAGAGCTTGTATGTCCTAAATCAAGGTCCAAGGCAGTGGTATTTGAAGTTTGACAATTTTATGATAGAACAAGGCTATATTAGATGTCATTTTGATCACTGTGTTTATTTTAAAAGGATAGAAAATGGAAGATATATTATATTTCTATTGTATGTAGATGACATGCTTTTTGCAGGGTCTAATATGCAAGATATAAATGTGCTCAAGAATAAATTAGCTAATTCATTTGCGATGAAGGATTTGGGTGTTTCAAATAAAATTCTTGGTATGAGAATAACAAGATATAGCAAAAATCACAAATTGACACTGTCTCATGGTGAGTACATAAAGAAGGTGTTGGAGAGGTTTAGAATGAAGAATGAAAAACCAGTTAGTAAACCTTTGGCTATCCATTTCAAATTAACCAAGGAAATGTGTCCCAAGACACATTTGGAGATAAAATACATGTCTAGGGTCCCTTATTCTTCAAAAGTTGGAAGATTTATCTATGCGACAGTTTGCAAAAGACCAGATATTACACATGGAGTGGGAGTTGTGAGAAGGTATATGTAAAATCCAATTAAATAACATTTGGAGGAAGTAAAGTGGATTCTCATGTATTTTAAAGGTACTTCTACTCATGCATTATGTTTTGGAGATTCAGACACTATTCTACACAGATATGTTGATTCAGATATTGAAGGTGATAAAGATAGTAGGA
>JZKD02S0220442.1:313131-330616 GCA_000966675.3 Picea glauca | reverse complement strand
TTGATCCATCTTCATCTATGCATTCTCATCAAGGACAATACATATTATATTACATCAATCATCAATCAATCAATCCTTTGACATCAATCAATTGCTTGACATCAATCAATGACATCAATCAATCAAACCATTGGCATCAATGACAACATGAATCAACAGGGATAACACAACAAGGGTTTGTGATTGATATTTTGATACTTTATTACACATTAAATTGTTTGATTAATTGTTGAATAGTATTCATGTATTAATCCCCTATCATTATACCACTTTTCACTAATTACACTATCTCCATATTTCCAATGAACCCTATCACCCCATGTTCACTTGGCAGTTAATGAATGGTTTGTTATGGATGGATTTGCATGTATCTTGTGTCAATTCTTGAGACAATTTTTTATTCATGTAAGCAGAGTGTCATGTATGGTTTATTAAGAGCTTCATTACTAACGAACTACGTCTAAAGAATGATCTTTTTCAGTAGGAGCAGCAATGAAAGAAATTACAAAGGCAGGGGAAATTGGAACCGAGGTCCTAGAAGGCCTAGAGTTTCCATCCATTTTGATGATGATCCCCAAGAATTGAACCAGTTGCTCCAATATGGGTTCTTTAATTGGATTGGTCATGGAATAGTGCACCCTTGACCAGGAAGACCCCCTTTCTAGCCTCCTCAAAACATCCCTGTCATTTTAGTTCCTCCACATGTGTCCTTGCAATTGGAAGTCCCCGCAAATGATGGATGGAAATATATTGTCAACCTGCATGTCTCTCACCATCATTGTTGGCCCATTATGTCATTGCCTTTGCCACCACCTGTCAATCCCAATTTCTAGATTTCCCATGTTTATTCGCCTATTCAATATTCACATGCTAGTAAGAGACTAAAAACTGATATTTCCCAACCTATGCAAGATAAAGGGAAAGCAATTGCCTCCCCTTCTTCCCCCTCCGATGATTCCTCAAAATTGGTGTCTTTCCGCATGAATTTGAAGGATGATTTTTCCCATGTGATCAGTGAGATACAACCTCAAGGGTCTAATCAACCACATGCTACTTCCAGGAAATCAAAGGGAGACAACAGTGAAAAAAGGGAAATTGCATCCCAGAGTGGAAAGTATGGTTTTTAGATTATGTGTTTTTATGATTTGAGTTGATGAAGACAGTGCTAGTGGTTTTCAGAATGTTTGGACATCAAGATCCATTTTGGTATTTTGTGGATAATGTGGATAATGTGGATATTTATATATATTTTTTGGATATGATATAAATTATTTCAGATATTTAAATATCCAATTTGGAAGATATTTAAGGGAACTACAAGGGTGGCATGTGGTTAAAATTATTATCCTTTTTGTGTTATATTTTATGATTTGAAAAGAAGAAATGATGGGAGTCATAAGGGGTCCCACCTACCTAGTTATTATCAATTAAAGACCCTTAACTATATTATTATTATTTATTTCTCCTAAACTAATCAGTTAAGCCAAACTAACTTAACTAAAGAAAGTAGTTAAACTACTTCAACTTATTTGGAAAGAATAAAAGTTGAATGAGAAGAAGAAACAAGAGGAGAATAGAAGGAAAAAGAAAGACTAAGGTTTTCTCTTTGGTTGCATGAGATAGTTTCAGTTTTCATTCATTTATGAGTTTATTTAAAGCCTAATTCTCTTTTTGAGAGCAATTTCTTATTGTAGAAAGAAAGGTTCAAGGCTGAACCAAACTTTTCAGACGATTTTTTTAGAGGTGTTGATCCATCCTTGATAGTCTATGTATTCTTATATGTTGGTGAATTAAGTTTCATGGCTGATAAAGGATGTCTTGCAGAGTCAAAATGGTAGCAAGTTATAGCAAGTTGATCCATATTATAAATTTCAGTTTTACTTGATTGTCAGAGTCTTTTTGTATGGTGTTCATTGGGGATCTCTAAATCAGAATTTGGTCCATGCCCTCGCAGGGGTTTTGTAAAGAGAAATAACTTTTGATGTCTCAGAATGAAATAAAATCAGATTGCTATTATGTCTCATATATGTGTATTTATGACTTGGTTACTTTTTTCTTTTTGAGCTCCATGTTTCCTTTATCATAAAATATGTGTGTATTACAGAAACTTATATTAAATTTATTTTATATTGCAACAGTCTTTTCATTAATAAATTAGCCTCAATCCTAGTAATTAATACCTGCATATTGGGAGAATATTTTTGAGGCTATAAAACCCAGGGTGACATTCCCCACTATCTTGTCCTAGCCAGGTAAGATTCGAAAATGATTGAGTAAGGTAATTCATACCTTTTCCTCAACAGGCTTGATTGTACTTTTCAATATTTATATCGTCCTCACATTCCAGATAATGTAGAATCATGGCAGGTTTTCCCTAATGATGAAGGCATATGTGCTTTCATACAAAATGAACTATTTAAGCCTAAGGAAATCATATCTATGGAAGATGAAAATTTTCCAAAAGGATCAACTCCTATTGAGAGTTCATTTTTGTCGAGTGATGTGAGAAACAAAGAAACACGTATGGAACATGAGCTAAAAAGGAAAGTGGGTGATATTTTTTCCTTGAATCTTGGGACCTCCAAATCTCCAAATATGGTTAAACTAGGTGCCCAGTGTTCCGATGAAGAAAAGGCAAAACTCACAGAACTATTATGTGAATTTCAAGATGTTTTTGCATGGTCATATGAGGATATTCGTGCTTTTGATACTACTCTCATACAACATGACATTACTATCAAGGAAGGGATAAAACCAGTTAGGAAAAAACAAAGACACATTAACCCCGCACTTGAAGCTACTATTAGAAAGGAGTTGGAAAAACTTTTGAAAATTGATATAATCTTTCCAATTAAATATTCTGAGTGGGTTTCAAATTTGGTTCATGTTAGGAATACAACTGGTCAGATTTGATTATGCGTTGATTTTCTTGCATTGAATAGAGAAAGTGTTAAAGATCATTTTCCTTTCCCCAATATGGAAATGATTTTTCAACAAGTTGCAGGGTCACAAATGTTGTCCTTACTTGATGGTTTCTCTAGATACAATCAAATCAAGGTAAAAAGGACTAATAGATACAAAACCACCTTTACTACACGATGGGGCACATTTTCTTATGAACGCATGCCTTTTGGCTTGTCTAATGCAGGTGCCACTTTCTAGAGAGATATGCAAATATTTTTTGATGATCTGATTGGTATGATTATCCAGGTTTATCTTGATGATTTGATCATCTATTCAAAGAATCGATTGGATCCCTTTGGTCATCTCAGGAAATTTCTCATGTGATGCAGAAAATTCGACATTTCTTTAAATCCTTCTAAATCTATTTTTGGCATCACCAAGGGAAAGCTCCTTGGACATATCGTTTCTTATTTAGGAATAATCATAGATCCCAAAAGGATTGTTGATATTGTTGGAGCCGCCTTTGTTTTTTCTAGCCCGTCTCAAATTTCATGTCTTAATGCTCAAAATCGAAAGATGGTTTTCATATTTTCTGTTTGTGGTTTCAAAATCTCTGAAGTCTTATCATGCAAGCAGCGATGATTATTGTACTCTCGAGGTGAGTTCTACTTTTTGGCAAAAAAAATTCCCCCTTTTGTTCTACCTCGGGATTTCACATGTTGGGTGCTATAGATCACGTAGTTCACAAGTCCCGAGCAATGAAACAGCGAAATCATTTTAAATTTTTGCCCAGGTCAGTAACGAGAGTAAAGTTTTCCTAAATCATGATTAAACATCATCGGGTTTTTGTGCCTCGACGTTCACTAAATCCAAAACTCTCATTATCTTATCCCCGATAGACGAAACCATGAAGTCCTTATTTTAGTAACCTGTGTCAAGGTTAAAGGTAAAAGCTAAGCCATGGTTAAGTTCTGTCGGAAATTCGCCACTCGGCGTTTTCTCTTTAAAAAGTTACACTGTCTAAGCCCCGACTCACGAAATCACGATAAGGATATGAACATAATTAATTAAACACTTAATCCGAGTTTATCTTCCCTTTTAATTAAAAACGTACTATCGCGATCTTACAGTTTCGCAGCTCGGCATGCAAACTTCCCGGAAACTTACCTTCAAAGCTCCGAGTCACGATATGGCAAATATAAATAATTACACAATTAATTAAGCGCCTAATCACAATTACATTTTTTCAAAATCAATCATCGTAATTTTGGGGATTAGAGGTTCAAAGGGTTAAAGCAAAAGTTCCCGATACAACGAGTACCGAAAGGTTAATTAACTTTGGTAAAATTGGATTAATTAAGCTAAATCAATATCTCCCATGTTTTGATACTTGCACAGTTTACGAAGCAGTCTTAATATTTCATTACGCCAACTAACATTTCAAACCGCCAAAATTTATGGCATTAATTAGAAATAAGGTGAATCGACAAATAAATATCGGGTTTTTATTGCTAAATTTATTTCTAAACATGATTTGACAGATCTGTTCTAAAAAGTACCGAGTTTTCGAATATATAGAGCTATTAATAATTATAAAAAATTCATTTCTATATTACGCAGAGCACACTTTCTCAGCGAGCTAACTTCTATATGTATACGTATTTTTATCGCAGAAGAGCCAAAGCAGGATCTCCCGTCATGGCCCCGTGAAAAGCATTTAAAGCCAGTGTTGAGGTTGCAAGACAAGGTTCAGACAACGTCGTTGATACTTCACCTCGAAGTGTCGACTCTGTTCCAGCGACAATGAAAAAGACGACATAACCACCAAATATAATATCATCATTCAATCGGGAATGCATAAAGTAGTAGCCAAGCCACGACTTCTCCCCTATTATGATATGGTCCGATGGGCATTAGACCATGTGGACATACCAACCAGAACCATCATGAATAAGCAGAAGTTCACCATCAACCTGAACACCTGCAAGCTATGTACAAGTTGCCCACAGTGTCTGACCTTACATATGGTGCAGAATTCTTGGAAGAGTTCAAACAGAAGGAATGTGTGAAGTATGACAAGACTATGTCTAGCTTAATAAGAGATTGGGTTTCACACCCTGCAAAGTTCCAGGGCATACAGTCACGATATGTATTCAATAGCTTCCTTGGAACCACAGTTCAAGTATGTAGCTATGATGACATGCATATTATACGGGAGAGAGGACACCTCACATTTCTTTCTTCAATGGGTGCCTCTAATACATCGATTCGTTGAAGGCTGTTCCTTCGACTGGGCGAAAATGTTGTCTGATAGCTTGACCAATCAAATTACAGAGTATCAGGCACAGAAAGAGAGCGGAAAGATTTCTTCATTTTTTATGTCTGCATACATTATGGACGTCGTATGCTTTCTAACACCATTTCCCTTAATGAGCTGGATTTGGACTCCAGCAGAGGCCGAGCCCATTCATGTTTATCATTCAAAATTATGGGAAAACAAAGCGGCAGATTTCGTATATGAAATCTTCAACTGGGTGATGGTACCTCTGCATGTCACTATTTTCGGCCACCCGCCACCCAAGATCTTGGACAGTATAGTGACGAATTTGAGCAGCATAGCTAACTGGTATGTAGAAGTCAAATTCTCATATCTCAGAGTTTTTGGGGCTTCTGTTCCCCCACATGCATTGCCATTATTCATTCCCGACAAGATGGCTTGTCGTGAGGTTGCTAGACAAACAGTAATCGGTGGCATAAGCAAGGAGCTTAAGGGATACTCGAAGAATGTATGGCCACCTTTTCCTGTTCATTTAAATTCATATTCTTTATTAGATTTCGGGCACGCTAAAGCTGAGGCAGCAGCCCTGGAAGACCTAAAATTGGTCCTTATTGAATTCAAGAAGCACGATCCGCAAAGGGTCATGAGTAATCATTTGGCCAGTTGTGGACTCAAGAGATTTGAGCATGAAAATTCGCCCTCAGATGACATTTTCTAAGGTGCAAGATCTTATGCTGAGATTTTAGCTCAGATCCAAACATTGGCACCTGAAGAGAGGGCAAATGTTCTGAAATTCCAAGAATATAGACGCAGTTGTCTTCCCACAGTATTATGGCGTGAGAGTCCGAGTACAGTGGAGGTGAAACAAAAAGAGGTCGAAGGCTCCAAGGATGCGACTCCTGGTCAAGAAAAACACCAGGACGGGGGAGAGAAAACTAAGAGTCTGAAAGCATAGATAAAGACTCCTGACCCACCGAAGGAGCAGACTCCAGTTACTACTCCGGGATAATCAGCGAAGAAAATCGGAGATCCTATCACATCAGTTACTCCCTTGCAGTCAACTCAGGGAAATATTGACGTAGGGTGGATCTTAAATGAATAATTGAGGCCTATAAGGATGGAAGAACTCCATCCAAATGAGTTCTTCTTCGATAAGAAGAGAAAGGCAGTGGTAAAGAGAGAATTCTATCAGGAAGGGGAATCGACAGTCAAGAAATATAAAGTTATGACTAATGGGAAGGACAAGAAGAACGAACAGTTCACAATGGAAATAGCTGAGACATTAGTGGCATATGCCACAGCAAACCAATTTTTAGTTGGGATTTTGAAAAACCAGCTGAAACGAAAAAATCGCCTCATCAAGACCCTAGAAGCCAGACTAGCCACAGCAGCGGACACTGCCAAAGACCAGGCGAGTGTAGGAATAGAGCAAGCAAGGTTGGCCGATAAAAGTGAAATAGATTTGCTCAAGACTAAGCTCGAAGAAGCACAGCTGGTGGTTCAGAATGGTCAGATGCAAGTGGGCCAGCAAAAATATTTGATTGAACAGCTACAGGCTAAAGTGGAAATCGATGAAAGTAAAGTGATAAATATCGGGATGTTCTAGTCCCAGACGATGGAGATTTGGAGCAGAGTCTCTGTGGCCCAACAAAATTTACTCGCCAAGGTAGAGGCGATTCGAGAAAACTGTTTGCTGGTTAATCAAGTTTCAGAGAATTTATCCACTAGAGAAAGAGAAGCTGGAGCAGCACGGGTCATCTTTCAAGAAGTTGTGATAGCCACAAACAACAGGGATTTGGTAAGTACTCCCAGGTTTACCATTTCGGAGCAAACCAGAGGAAACATTCTATTAAAAGAATGGGAACACAGCATCTCGGAAGGTAAGCTACAAGCCAAGAGGGTAACGAAATCCTTAGAAGAGGATTTTAGCTCTATATATGGTAATCTGCTAGGCATTGATAGCAGAGGTAATGCCGAGGCATTGATTCAGATGAATATGGCAAAAATCTCACTTGATTTAAATGAAAAAGAGGAAAGAGATTCAGTCGAGATCTCCCAAGTGACTATGGTGGACATAGTCCAAATAGACAAATGTATGATTAAACCAAGTGCGCAATTATGCACTATCAACATCATAGACAGACAGATGGAAGACAGGCTGCCGTAATTAGCCCGAGATTGTTACTCTTTTGAAGCCAATTGTCAAGCAGAACCATCAAGGTTGATATCTCTGCTGGTTGAAAGATGTGTCACCTGTACTGAGCACGCACGAGGACATGCTTCTGGCACCAAGTAAAGATAGAGAAGAAGAAATGGAGCGATTTCTCTCCTCCCTATCATAATTGAAAATTTTACAACGATTGATATTCCATCTTATTGTAAAATTGTATAAATACACCATAGAAAGAAAGAAAAGGGGTTGGACCTTTTTGTTTCGATTGTAACAGAGGCTTTACATTTTGAGAATTAATATAAAGCAAATCTAAAGATTCTCAATTTTGTCACGACTGTGTTATGAGTTTTTTTTCTTGTATCTCATATTTCGTTTCATTTCATATTCATAACTGATGAATGCTTCGCTATAATTTAGTGCAACCTCTACTATAGTGAATAAATTTTGGTTTTCTATATTGTTTACTATTTTTCCTCTGTACCAGCTATCAGCAGGTATAAGACCAGTCAACACTTTTAGAATTCTATATATATTTTATGCTTCATCCGATTACTTCTTTACATTTTTCTTCTTCTGTTTATACATGAGATTCTCCCTTGATAGGAGCCTTACTCAATAGACAGCTAAATGTTTTTCTCCCACCTCATACATTTTATTAAAATATAACCCAGTTACGAGAAAGAGCCTTTGATTTGCATTCCTTTTATTCCTGAAACCGTAAACTCTCTTTCATACGACCGAATTGAGACAGCACTCAAACTTCCCCTGAGTTTTCCTTATTTTACTGTTCCTCCATGATTGTCCCTGTACCAACACAGCTCAATATCGAACCTAGATTATCAAATAAAACACACATTGCCTTAAACCTTTTCGATACTATTCTTAAAACTGCCACTACCTGGGTTGAACTCGAACATTCATGGGCAGCGATTGAACAAGATATAAACATCCAGGAACAGTTGGAAGCTAGACAACGCCAACACAGAAATCTTCCCTAGTTTCCCTTGCCGAAGGTTGACGTTTCTCTCTTCTCTACTCTTTACCGACTTTCGGAAGCCTAGACACTGTACTTCTGAGCCTTAAGTACAGACTCTGGAACAACATATTTTTGGCGCCATTGCCAGGGACCGAAGTTACGAAATCTTTTTCCCTGGGAAAACGACATTTTTCTTTTCATTGAAAGTGTTACCCTTTGATAGTGAACAAAGAGTACACACCTTTTTTAAGGCTTTCCAATCTTTCACTTGGAGACTCCACAAAAAATAAAATAGCATCTGGTCGAAGGAATACCAGACAAAACTTGGATGGTAAGCAGATTTCACCCGTTACTGATCCCGAGAAGATTCTAAAGGCGAGAGGCTCTCTTAAGCCAACCACTACAGTCTATAAGCTTAAACACCCACAACTGAAGACTAAGTGTTCTTCAGAACCTTCAACTTCACGCAGTCCTCTCTTTGATACTAAATATCTAACGTCAAACTGCTCCGAAGTTAGGAGTGAGATTCATCCAACAACCCCCTTAGTACACAAAGGAAAGGGCCCTTTTGAAAGTTCATCAACAATTGACATACCATCTTTTCTTCAGTTAAATTTCCTGACCTCACCTAATCTTGAAGAGTGCGTTACGCATTCGGTTTCCACACCCGCCGGTTCTCGTGATTTCGTCTCTTACAAATATGAGGAACCAAGCCCTCGCGTTCCTTATCATTCATCGTTAGATTTTCCTCTTCATGAAGAAAATAAAGATTCACTTTTAATTTTCCGAAACCACCTTTACAACTTTCCACTAATAACGATGGCAGTCGCCGAAGGAGGAGGTGGAGGGGTTATCGAAGGAGGAGGGGGAGGGGCTTCTATAGGAGGAGCTGGAGGCCAAGGGCCTACCCCCCCTCCCAGAGTGCTTGTGAAAGTTGCAACAAGATACGCTCCCTTGGTATTGTCCGTTCCTCTGCACGACCTTCCTGAAAATTATATAAAAAATTTGCCAAAATTCACTGGGGAAGGGGATCTGACCACGGCTGAACACATTAATTTCTTTGATTAATTCGCAGACATCCTAGGTATCAAAAATGAGGACGTGTATTCGAGGCTCCTTGTCCAAACCTTCGAAGGCCAGGTCCCAACTTGGTTTCAGAGTCTACCTACAGCATCTATCTTGTCTTACAATGCCTTAGAAGATGCTTTCCTCAGACAATGGGGTGAAAGAAAGGACCACCTATATTATTTAACCAATTTGGGTCTTTAAGAAAAAAGAATTTAGAAACTGTTATGGAGTTTATTCAAATATTTAACAAACTGTATAACAAAATCCCAGCCGAGGTTAAACCGTCCCAACCCGCGCCAAAGTAACTTTCGCAGGGGCTTTCGAACCGGATTTTGCGCTCCTTTTGTGAGAGAGAAGAGGGGCCACTCTAAACCGAATGCAGGATGACACCGTAGAAATTGAGTCAAATATGATGGCTTCTGGTAATCTTAAAGCTAAAGTAGAAATGGGAAACCGAGAAACTAAATGCTTTAGAGAACAAGCAGGGTCGTCGGGGTCTAATAGATCCACAGATGACAAAGTAGAAGATATGGCCAAGGTAATTAAGGAATTATCTAATAAAATATCCAGAATGGAGTTAGAACAGGCCAAAGATGATTCTTTCCCCAAAAAGGATTTCAAGAGGAACCCAAACCTCCCGAACCTGCAAAGACAAATAAAAAATGAGGATCAAAAAATACAAGCTCCCCTAAAGAGAGAAAATTTTATAGGAGCGAACGATCTCCAAGATTTCAAAGATTCGGATAATGATGTCACGAACTTCGGTGATGACTACACACAACCGTATCTAACTAGAGAAGATTATGAAAAATCTCTAAAAACTCAACAACGGTCGGTTAAGGGTGAACAAAATGATCATACTGACCTTTGTGACTGTCAACAAGAAACCGAAATGATAATGGTCGAGATCCAACCTAAGTACAACTTGAGATCTAAGAGTAAGCCTGTCTCAACTACTCAACCTAAGAAAATCCTCCAAAGAGGTCAAACTTATGAGCCTACTTTGGAAGAGACCCTATTACTTAACTACAAAATGAAAGTAGTAAGCACACAAGAGTCCGAAGTGGAAAAAGTTGAAACCCAAGCACAAGGAACCAAAACAGTAAATAAAATTATGCCTTCAACCAAGACCATGAGTAATAAAGAGGTCCAGACGAATAAGGTGAGTGGAGCTTTCAGTTTTGAAAATGAGATAAATAAAATTAAGATACCAATCCCTCTGGTAGAATTAGCAAAAAACATCGTTTATCTGAAGCAGATTACCAAAGTGATGGGTGTCTCAGAGCTAGAAAGCCAGTCTGACGTTTTAAACCTGGAAGATGACAAACCTAACATCACTTTTGGTCCACAATTTGAAGGGGCCAAAGATACTATTGCTCCCTTTTATATCACTTTAAATGTATATGATCAATTGCTACATAATTGCATGTTAGACTCCGGAGCCTCCCATAACGTTATGCCAAAGATTATTATGGACAAGTTGGGTCTCCAGATCACCAGACATTATGGAGATATTTACTCTTTTGACTCAAGAAGGGTTAAGTGTATGGGAATGATAAAGTATTTAGTAGTTACCCTGGCACAGGTCCTGGTTAAGAGTATCTTGATGGATCTAGTGATTGTTGATATTCCCCCTAAGTATGGCTTACTGTTGTCTAGGTCATGGGGAGCCAAGATGGGGGGTTCTCTTCAACTAGATATGACATTCGCCACAATTCTTGTGTTTGGCAGGCAATTTACTTGTTTGTACAGAGAAACGAGGTTAGCATACACAGTAAGCGACCCTCAAACCCCAAACAATTTCCCTATTTACATTGCGGATCAAGATTTAGGAAATTGTATCTTATCTTTTGATGATGGTTTAGATGGTTGTCCAGAAGAAAATGATATAGAGCAGGAAGAGTCAAGTTACATGACAGAATATCTGTGTAGCACCAGTGTTTGGAAAAAAAAAATTGACGGTGCCTCATCTTGTGAAGGGGTTGGTGCAGGAGTGCTTTTAGTGGCTCTCGAAGGAAAGTTCGTTGTTCCTTTTTCCTACAGACTGCAATGGGATATAGATTATATTAACAACGTATGTGAATACGAAGCGTTGGTCTTAGGATTAGAGGATGCCAGGAAACTTAAAATAAATAACTTAGAGGTATACGGAGATGCAGAGTTAATAGTCAAACAAATAAATCGGCAGTACCAAGCCAAGCATCCCAGATTAAGATCATACAGGAATTGTGCCTGGGATCTGATGGAAAACTTTTTATCGTCCGTAAATGTCCGCTTCATCCCACGCATAGAGAACTTACATGCTGATGCATTAGCTAAAGCAGCTTCAACCTTCTCTCCTCCCACGACTTTCAAATTGAAGTATCACATAGAAATCAGACACAAACCATCTGTACCAGATAACATCCAGCACTGGCAGGTTTTTGAGGATGATGAGAAAATTAAGAAATTTCTTGAAGCAATAGGTGAGTTTTCCGAAACCCACGCAGATCAAGAAAACCATAATGACAATATGTGGATCATGCAAGAAGGGGAAGACCCTCAAATCTTTCAAGACAAAATTGCAAATCATCCCATGCTAGTCCTTAAAAACAACCAGATTCTTAAAGGATTGATCCCTCTGGAAAGACTTTTTGATCAAAATGACATACCTGTGAAATACGCCTTACAACCCCAACCAGAAGAAGTGGAGGACTGTGATTTAGGAACCAAAGAAGAATCCAGAATGGTAAAAATATCCAAATTCCTCCCTCCCGAAATAAAAAGTAAGTATAAAGACCTACTCAGACAGTATAAAGATGTTTTCACCTGGTCTTATGATGAGTTAAAAACATACGACACTTCCATAATTGACCACAAAATACCTCTAAAGCATGGGGTCAAACCATTTAGGCAAAATCTTAGACAGATCAACCCCATATTGTTACCTATGATCGAAAAAGAAGTCAAGAAACTTTTAGATGTGAAAATAATAGTACCTCTGAGATATTCAGACTGGGTAGCAAACCTGGTCTCGATCAGGAAAAAGAATGGGGAAATCAGATTGTGCGTGGATTTCAGAAATCTAAATAAGTCCTCTCTCAAGGACAACTATCCGCTGCCCAAAATGGACCATGTGCTAGAAAAGGTAGTTGGAGCCAACCGAATGTCTATGATTGATGGGTTCTCTGGTTATAATCAAATCACCATGAATGAACAAGATAGAGAAAAAAACACTTTCACTACACCATGGGGTACGTTCATGTATGATAAAATGCCTTTTAGTTTGATGAATGCAGGGGCCACGTTCCAACACGCTATGGACATCGCCTTCATTGGTGAAAGAGATAAGTTTGTAGTCATTTATCTTGACGATTTGACAGTTTTATCTAAAACCGACGAAGAACACTTGATACATTTTAAAAAGACATTCGAAAAATGCCGCAGGTTTGGTCTATCTTTAAATCCAAAGAAATCACATTTCGCCATGCAGGAAG
Source organism: Picea glauca (assembly GCA_000966675.3). Taxonomy (NCBI): domain Eukaryota; kingdom Viridiplantae; phylum Streptophyta; class Pinopsida; order Pinales; family Pinaceae; genus Picea; species Picea glauca. The sequence continues at coordinate 317,741 of JZKD02S0220442.1, read as the reverse complement.
GTAAGCTTTTGGGTCATATCATATCTAGGGATGGAATCAGGATTGATCCTAAGAGGATTGAAGCGATAGATACTATAAATATTCCCAAAAATGTAAAAGAGATTCAATCTTTCTTAGGAAGAATAATTTTTTTATGAAGATTTATCCCGAATTTCGCTAAGATTGTAAAACTAATCACATGTATGTTGAAAAAGGACAGTGAAGTAAAATGGACGACCAAGGCCAAAGAATGGTTCACACATATTAAGAAGGTCATAAGCAAGGCACCTATGTTAGCGAGCCCCGACTATCTAAAAGATTTTCTTAGTTTCTCATTTGCCTCCGAACACACGATTGTCGCGGTGCTCCTACAAAAGAATGAAGAAGGTTTTGAACAACCGATCGCTTTTTTCAGAAAGAGCCTTAGAGACACAGAACTGAAGTATGATATAATCGAAAAACAAGCGTACACCATGGTAAAAGCATTAAAGGCATTCAAAAAATACGTACTACACTCCAAGATAATTGTGTATGTGCCTACTAGTTATGTGAAATATATTTTGGTACAACTAGCCAACAATGGAAAAAGACGGCGATGGCTTGCCAAAATCCAAGAATTTGATCTGGAAGTCAAACCGACCAAATTGATAAAAGGACAAGGCCTAGCCAAACTCTTAGCTGAGTCAAATTTCAGAGCCCTAGGTATCAATTGCCTGCAGGAAGGCGACGAAGACATGAACCTGAACGAGCTAAATGAGAAAATAGGCCCAAACAAGATCGAAGAGAAGTTCATATCATCAGGCTGGTACAGAGACATAGTATCTTACTTGCTAACTCTAAAATGCCCAAATGAGCTATCACCATCAAAAGCCAGGACTTTAAAACTTCATGTGGTTAAATATTGTATCATCGAAAGTCAGCTATATTGGAAAGATCCACTCGTTTTCTTGTTAGTCTGTTTAGTCGAATTGGAAACTCAGCGGGTTATAGACAAATTTCATGAGGGAGTCTATGGGAGGCATCACGCTTGGAGAGCTACAGCTTAAAAAATTCTGAGGGCTGGGTACTATTGGCCAAAAATTTTCTCAGACGTTAATGCCAAAGTTCGAGCCTGCAACCCTTGTCAACTATTTGCAGGTAAACAGAAGCTCCCAGCACTGCCTTTAGTTCCAGTCAAAGCTGAAGCTCCACTTTAGCAATGGAGTCTAGACTTCATAGGTGAGATTAATCCCCATTCCAGTGCTCAACACAAGTGGATCTTAACCACAACATATTATTTTACTAAATGGGTGGAAGCCATTCCAACCAAAAGGGCGACAGACTCGGTGGTAATCGATTTCTTAGAAGACAATATCTTGTCTAGATTTGGTTGCCCCCGAAAGATAGTTACAGACAATGCCCAAGCCTTTAAATCCATGGCTATGATCAGCTTCTGTCAGAAGTATAACATCGTTCTTGGCCATTCCACAGCATATTACCCCTAGGGAAATGGATTGGCTGAGTCATATAACAAGAGCCTGGTAAATATAATCAAGAAAGTATTAGATGAAAACAAAAGGTCTTGGCATGTGCACTTAAAATACGCATTGTGGGCAAATTGCATAAGCACAAAAAGGTCTATCAACATTTCACCTTTTCATATGGTATATGGGACAGATGTTGGGTTACCTATAAACCTAGCGCTTCCAGTGATGAAGTTATGGAAAGATCAAAATGAAGAACCCAATCATGTCACCGGGAGGATAAATCAGCTGATTGAAGTTCAACAGCATAGGGTCGAAGTAGACGAAAAGTTGCAGAAGTACTAAGATGACATGAAATCATTATTCAACCACAGAGCAAAGGACAGAGATTTCCTCCCAGGTGATTTAGTATTAAGGTGGGATGCAAGAAGGGAAGAAGCAGCAAAACATGGTAAATTTAACCACCTCTGGTATGGGCCATTCAGAGTCTCAGCTCTAGAAGGAAAAAATTCTTTCCTACTGGAAAATTTAGATGGTGAAATCCTCAATGACCCTGTCAACGAGCGTTATCTGAAGCATTATATGACATAACAGTCGTCAAAAAAAAAAAAAAAATTGGATACTTATATATATATATATATATATAGTATACATATACATATTTTTCATTTAAGCATTGCTCTTGATTTTATTTTTCTTTCATGAACCTTCGACACCTTTCAGATAGCCCTGATAATCTTCGTATTTTCCTCTTATAGGATTCCACCTACACACAAGACAAGCAGGAGAAGTAAACCGAAAATTGGTGTCAGAAATAAATCGGCTTAAATAGGTGATACCCAAGAAATTTGATATTATGCAAAGAAATCGAAACGAAAAGGTAAAGATGAGATTTCCTAAAAGACATGTTCTAAAGGACTATTAAAGAAAACCGAGGTAACCTCATTCAAATAGAAACATCGTCTTAGCTGATAAATAATAGAATTGTTTCTTTGTTTAATTGTCTACCAAAAAATAAGACAATTTAAATGAGTCACCCAAAATTAAAAGCAGTCGGTCGAAGTAAAATACCCCCAAAAAAGATCTACAAGAGTCAGTTTCAAATTTTTGACCTCTGTATTTTCAGTCCGTAGGTCACTACCTATCACCCTTTTCTATCTTCGGGTTTACCTTTTAAAAACAGTCAGCATCTTTCCGTTTCGCATAAGAAGGGATAAGAGTTTTCATTTCAACCTCGTGAGCTTCAAAGAAGATTGTGGAAAGAAGGCGGGTCTTCACAACTCCTTGATCTCCTGCTAAACGAAGAGACGCTTAAATTGATCCTAACTTTCCTAGGTTTTTCAACAATATCGGAGGATTGAGGCTTGCTCAAATAGAATGCCCTAAGAAAGTTATTTTCCCTTTTTTCCCTGAGAACGAAGGTGTTGTGAAGGTTAATGGAAGGTTGGTACCGAGTAATCAAAGTAAGTTCATAGACCTATAATGCAAAATATTACACAGATATCAGCCCTGATACAAACTAATTGCCCCCATCTTCGCGCTCTAAAAAGCAAATTAAAAGACAGGTGGTGAAAGGAAATTTAGAAATGATTGCCCCCATCTAGTCCAAGAGACTATAAAAGGAAATTCAGAAATGATTGCCCTCATCTCATCATTTAAATGCACAAATATATTCCGAAGTGGTGAAAGGAAATTCAGTAAAAGGAGTCAGATAACTTCACCAGGGTACTGAATAGGCTCACTGGCAGTGAAGCAATATCTGAGATATCTGTAAGGCTGTTATACATGAATATCACTCTACTCTGGTAACCAATTCTTTTTAAAACCTGATCCACATCCCAAGTTCAGACGGGGCTTCCCGATTTAAAATCATACAATCTTCTTCTTTTGATGCAAGCTGATAGCCACAAGATCTGTTGGGTCTCCTAGGATTGTTTTGATTGTCTTAAGGTAGACCTGATTTTAGTGATGGGAAAGAGGAAGTCGTGAAAAAACAAAGTCTCTTTCCCCTTCAGTACCCTGTTCTCAGGAACCTTTTCACCTGATTGAAACTATTGACTCCATTTACCCAATATCGGCACGTGGTCTATTGTTCTTCCCGTCTTACAAGAAAAAGGGATCCCTAGTTGGAGCCTATGTTGGAGCCACCTTTGTTTTTTCTATCCCATCTAGAATTTCATGTCTTAATGCTCGAAATCGAAAGATGGTTTTCATATTTTCCATCTGTGGTTTCAAAATCTCTGAAGTCTTATCACGCAAGCAGCGATGATTATTGTACTCTCGAGGCGAGTTCTACTTTTCGGCAAAAAAAATTCCCCCTTTTGTTCTACCTCAGGATTTCGCATGTTGGATGCTATAGATCACATAGTTCACAAGTCCCGAGCAACGAAACAGTGAAATCGTTTTAAATTTTTACCCAGGTCAGTAACGGGAGTAAATTTTTCCTAAATCATGATTAAACATCATCGGGTTTTCGTGCCTCAGCGTTCACTAAATCCAAAACTCTCATTATCGTATCCTCGATAGCTGAAACCAAGAAGTCCTTATTTTAGTAACCCGTGTCAAGGTTAAAGGTAAAAGCTAAGCCATGGTTAAGTTCTGTCAACAATTCGCCACTCGACATTTTCTCTTTAAAAAGTTACACTGTCTAAGCCCTGACTCGCGAAATCACGATAAGGATATGAACATAATTAATTAAACACTTAATCTGAGTTTATCTTCCCTTTTAATCAAAAACGTATTATCGCGATCTCGTGGTTTCACAGCTGTTGGGACCACATATTGTACCTTTTTGCTCATACTTTTTGCCATTGTTATACCCTTCATCACCTGTATTTAGACTCATATTATCACATCATCTGATCACCCCAAGGTATACAACGTCCTTTCTCATCACTATATGTTTAATTTGTTTTGCATAACACTTTACATTACTTTTGAACCTAACCACTGATTAGAAGTGCAGAAGTGTCCATATTTGCAGAATAGTATTTCAGACCGATGCTGAAACACAGAACTACCCAAGCCGCTGTTGAGCTGATGCTGAAACACGGAAGCTACTACACAGCTAAAGGACGCATATGCCGAAACACGGAGCTGCTACACAGTCCGAGGATGCATATGCCGAAACACGAAGCAGTTACACGGTTCATGCAGATGCTGAAACAC
>JZKD02S0220442.1:298264-313121 GCA_000966675.3 Picea glauca | reverse complement strand
TTGAAAATGAAATGGATTCAAAAATCAAATGCTTGAGATCTGATAATGGAGGAGAGTTCACCTCAAAGGAATTTATGGACTACTGCAACAATCATGGAATAAAAAGGAAATTCTCTGTTGCTAGGACACCTCAACAGAATGGAGTTGTTGAAAGAAAGAGCAGGACAGTACAGGAAATGGATCGAACAATGTTAATGGATTCAAAATTGACAGATATTTTTTGGACACAGGCATTGCATACAACAATTCACATTCAAAACATAGTAGTGCTTAGAAACGACACTGACAAAACTTCTTGCGAACTATGGAAAGGAAGACCAACAAATGTAAATCACTTCAGAGTTTTTGGAAGCAAATGTTATATCAAAAGAGAAGATGGTGGAATGGTAAAGTTTGACTCTCATGTGGACAAAGGAGTACTTGTTGGTTACTCAAGTACAAGGAAATCATACAAGTGTTACAATCTAATATTGAACAAAGTTGTGGAAAGCATCAACGTAACAATTGAAAAAACAGGCAGACCAAAATCAAAGGAAGAAAATGAATCAATGAAACAACCCTTAGAAGAAGAAGTAGAAGATGAAAAATAAGTAGAAGAGGAAGATGGAGAGAATCTGACAGACGTAGAAGATAAAGTTCAACAAATGTCTCCAAAGACACCTAGTAAACGAGTACTGAAGAATCATCCTTTAGATCAGATTATCGGAAACAAAGATGCAGGAGTTGAGACTAGAAGAAGAATCCGTTCACCAGAACAAACATACCTAGCACTCTTATATACAATTGAACCAAACTATTTTGAAGAAGCCAGGAAGGATGAATTTTGGAACAAGGCCATGGATGAAGAATTGGATCAAATAAAGAAAAATGACACTTGGGAATTGGTTCCAAGACCAAATAATAAGAATGTGATCGGCACAAAATGAGTTTTCAAGAATAAATTGAATGAATATGGACAATTTACAAGGAACAAAGCTAGACTGGTATGTAAAGGATATGCACAGATTGAAGGAATCAACTTTAAAGAGACATTTGCCCCAGTTGCCAGAATTGAAACAATCCTCTTGTTTTTAGCTTATGTATGCTCTAAAAATATTAAAGTATATCAGATGGATGTAAAATCAACTTTTCTGAATGGGGAACTTGAAGAATTCTACATTGAACAACCATAAGGATTTTAATTGTCAGAGAATGCATATTATGTGTGAAAATTAAAGAAGGCCTTGTGTGGTCTAAAACAGGCTCTTAGAGCATGGTACTCTAGACTAGATAAGTATCTGCATCATGCAGGGTTCAGAAAAGGAAGTGCAGAAAACAACCTCTACATCAAGGTAAGTCAAGGTAATATTTTATTAGTTGAAGTTTATGTTGATGATATTATTTTTGGTAGTGATGATGACAGGTTAAGCCAGAAGTTTGCAAAAGAAATGCAGAATGAATTTGAAATGTCGTTACTTGGAGAACTATCCTTCTTTCTAGGAATTCAGATACGTCAAAGCAACCAAGGAATATTTATTTCTCAAACCAAGTATATCAGAGAAATGATAAAGAGGTTTGGAATGGAAGATTGCAAACCAGTTATCACTCCCAAGCAAACCAATTGAAAGTGGAGAAAAGGCGATGATTCAAATTCTACAGATCAGAGGAGATACAGGTCAATGATTGACAACCTACTATATGTGATAGCATCCAGACCAGATGTAATGCAGGCATAGTATATTGTAACAACATCATGTTGTACACAGGTACTTTGGATGAAACAAACTCTGATAGATATAAATGTTGAGTATGGTGAGCCCATTCCAATCTATTTTGATAATACAAGTGCCATCAGTGTCACGAAGAACCCGGTGATGCACTCCAAGACGAAGCACATTTCAATCAAGTATCACTTTCTACGGGAGCAGGTTGCAGAAAAGAACATCAGAGTTGAGTATGTGGGCACAAAGGAACAAGTGGAAAACAACTTTACAAAACCACTTCCACGGGAAGCCTTTGAGTATCTTCGCTAGAGACTTAGAGTTATTTCTACTCCAAAATGAATGATTTTTGAATGCTTATCTTATATGTCTTAGATTTACACGAGGAAGCACCATAAGAGGACAGTTCAGTCAGGGGGAGCAACCCCGGATGGAAAGATACCTTTTCCATTGATGATAAAGGGGGAGAGATTTATCAGATGCAAAGGACAGAGGCATGGTTCCAGGGGGAGAATATTTATCAGATGCAGAGGACAGAGGCATGGTTCTAGGGGGAGCATGATGATATGATTTTAGTATTGCATCAAAGTGTTGCCATCAATGCCAAAGGGGGAGATTGTTGATTAAGGTTGGTTGTCATTGATGTCAACCCTTGAAGAATGCCCAGTAGCACAAAGGTTTTGGTAATGGACCCAAGTTTGTTTGATGTAAAGATGACTCATTATTATCTTGTCATGGTTGATAAGAAGTAAAGATGTATGAACTCCAAAGTGGTCCCCTTATGGTGAAATCCCTCACGAGAAGACGATTTGCGGAGTGAGAGAACTCATGATTAATTGTTGAATAATGAGATGAAGGACAGTGAATTTGTCAGTGAAACTATCCTAGATGGATAGTGCTTGTTATTCCATTTCCGGTGGTATGTGGAACGTCACATAACTCCTCACGGTTAGAGAGTTATGACCATATGAAGTTGGAGAACCCCTCATAGGTCTTATAGAAGCCCCCAAGGGTCTAAGATCATGTGAGGGAAAGTATACTTGTTTGTGATTTCACACACCTATATGGCACATGACTAGAGACAGACATATTTGTCTTGAGTAAATTTTATTTATGAGAATGCATGCACAGGGTACGGTTATAGTCTGGATACAGTGACATGATACAGATCTATGTGAAAGAAGTTACAGAGAGTCAGAAGGTTTCAAGTGAAAGGAAACCCTAGTTCTAGAAGGCATACATAGGTTGAATAATGGATAGGGCATGTACATATGTGGGCTGCATAACAGATAGGGCACGTAAATACGCAGGTTGCATCACTACAGGTCACGTACCTGTTGTATTTTTGTAGATACATGTTCAGTTCAGGTACATATTGATTACAAGGAATTTGTACAGATTGGATATAGGTTAGTGGTACAAGTTGATACAGTTGTACAATAGTATATCTCTCAGTGACATGTTGACAGTGGTTCCATCATTCTACTTCTACTTCAGGGTGGTTGGACGGGGCAAGGACAGGTGGTTGTAGCCACCTTCCGGTTGTAGCCGGAGAACATAGGGGGTTGTAATGTCCCCCACCTTTTAGAGAGGTGATGTGGAGACTCAGTGGCCTTGGCACCCCCACTAGGTCATAGTCTTACACTGAAGGGGGAAGTCAAGGAGGCTAAAGTTATATTTTTAAGTTGACTTAAGAAAGAAAAAGGGATTAAGGGTAAAATATAACTCAACAGGAGAATAGAAGATTAACCCTGGGAGTTAACCTAACTCAATAGAGAATTAGAAGGAAAAAGTATAAGTAAGAGGCTGGGGTGCACCTATTAGGCATTCTGGTTTTGGATTAGCATTTGCTATTGCTCTTGAGCATTCAGTTTGAGGGTTTTGCTGTACAAACCCTTGTGAGTAACTTAGTGGTGAAATATCCACTCACCTTGTTCCGCAGCTTGGTCTCGGGGATGAAAGACTCCTCCACACCATTCTAGTCTCAGCCCATCTCCATCTATCACTTCAGAAGGTAGCAGGCTGTACTGTTCTTGTGTTTCCATCAAGGGCACACCATCATCTAGAGGGAGGTTCGATCTAGCTTATGCTAAGGGCCTGGGGCCATTCCAACAGTTGGGTTTTGTTTGCAGGGGCACGACCATCAGTTTGAGGGATTTTCTGGAGGGTTATCATCATTCTACATTTGTCTGCAAATTGGGACATCTTAGAGCCATAGGGGACATCCTGTGATTCAGTAAAACTTAGATCTAGGGAGATCTGCTTGAGATCTAAGTCTGAAACTTCTCCCACGAGATTCTCATAGCCCGATCTATATTATTGGAGTGTTTCAGAGCATTTGGAGGCCTCCTTCATCAGGGCCGAACCAGCTAGGGTTTCAGTCATCCAGTGGGGTGCACCATTCAGTGGAGGAATTCAGATCTATAGGATTTGAGAGTGGATTTGGGAATTTGGACATTTGGGTTGTCCTTACAGTTGCCCGATCTATCATTTGACATATTTCTCAGGATGATTGGACACTTTTGGTAGCAGGGCCGAATTATTGAGGGTTTCAACATTCTAGCAGGGCATGGCACTTTCTAGCTTGGAGGTTGAGCATTAGTACAACTCAGATCTACTTGATTCAGTCTTCATTGTATATCCAGCCTTTGGAGGCTTATTTTGTATTGTTGGGAGCATTTTGTAGTAGCTCATATCTATTGCTTGTACGACCATCTGAGGTTTATGCCAGATCATCCATCTATAGTATTGATCTTACATTGCTCATAATAAAAAGGTCAGATCTTTGCTTGTGCTTCTACATCTTGAATATATTGTGATCTTCATGTGTTGATGAATCTTGTATGCACTTAATAAATCAATAAACACCTGTACATTAATAGATCAGTAGTAGTTAGTGATTTCAAGAAATAATTTGGCTTGGGATCATTATAGTGATATCAGAGCTTCGATCCTCCAAACTTGTGGAAGGATCGACGCATGCAAAGGTACAACGGTAACTTTATGGGTCGGAGGAAGAAACCCAGCAGTGAAACAGAGGCCGAGATGAAAGGATCTGGAGATGACCATGAAGCTATAGACTTGACTCTTGTAGCAGAAGAATTTAACAAGTTCCAGCAATCCGTCAACTGCACGGAAAGCACCTTGGTCCGATATTTGGATGAATACCATAAAACCAACAGGAAGGGACAGGTTAAGCTTTCTGAAACATTGAATAAAGTTGACGAGAACCTGTAGATAATGAACATGAACCAATCCAAGTTAATTGCATTTCTAATGGAAATGGAACATAAGGGGAAAGACCCTGATACTTATGGGCATAAGGAGGCTAGTGGATCTAGTGGGATCCATGAGGAGATCAGACATAATCTGGAGAAAGCTTCCAGATCCGAGGGGAGTTTGGAAGGAGACATGCTCTAGTGTCAAATGGGTAGCAGGATCAATTCGAGGAGATATATACCCACATTCACAGATGAATAGCTTGGATGACATATGAGTGGTAGAGCCAACCTGAGACCGTATATGACCACATTCATAGATGAGATAGGGCAATAGGAATTGGTTGAAGATTTTGTGGGACAATTGGCGAGGAGTACCAATGAATACTACAGTTTGGATATGAAGATCCAAAAATAGATGTCCCTAGACCAGTATTGTCAACTCAAGTTCAGAAATCAACCCAGGAAAAACAACAGGGGCAGCTTTGAGTTTGAACAAAGAGCGGGAAAAATAGAAATTCCATACTTTGATGGTACGACCAAGATGACAGCTCAATCTTGGGTACAAAAGTTGGATACTTACCTGCAACTCAACCCCATGAGGAAGATGGAGGCCATCAAATTCACCACTATGTACCTGGATGGCAAGGCTCATGATTGGTGGTATCATGGACTCACCACACTCGGCCGCAATCAGATTGTATCCTATATAGAGTTCACTCAGAGGCTCATTGATAGATTTGACCAAGGAGATCCTGAGCTACATTTCCAGGAGCTTACCCAACTCAAACAAACATGTACAATTGAAGTGTATAGTGATGAATTTCAGAGATTGGCAGTTATGGTACAGGATATGTCCCCAACAAGGCTCATGATGCTTTTCTTAGAAGGGTTGATGGAACCCTTGAAGGGTTAGGTAAAGGAATTTAAACCCCACAACCTATAGGAGGCCATTTGGAAGGCGAGGGATTTGGGGCTAGCTGTGAAGCCTAGATTCATACCCAGACCACCTCTTAACAATGGAGGAAGGGATCAAAGACCTCCAATGAATCAGGGGGGATGTGACCCAAAGGGATTTGACAGGGGCCGTGACAACGCCATAAGGGAACCGAGGAGAAAGTAACTCTGCTTCACTTGCAAAGAACCTTGGAATCCGTCACATAAGTGCATGGGACATGGCCAGGTTCACTATATAGAAGTTACCTCGGACAATGAAGAGGGGGAAGAGTATGGTCAAATACAAAACATTGAGGCTGAAACTGCAGAGACAGGAGAAGAGGAGGTTCCAGAACTTGACTATGCGGATGGAGAGAAGGCTACCTTGGCATCTATCAGCGGGGTACCCAAGTTCAACACCTTCAGGATGAGAGGGGTCTTGCAGGGACAGAGAGTCTTGGTTCTGATTGATGGAGGGGATTCCCACAATTTCATTGATGCGACATTACTAAAGAGGAGGCACATACCCACAGTAGAGTTTGAAGGGTTCAAAGTAGAGGTAGCAGGCGAGAGTACTATGCCCTGTGATAGATACATACCAGGTATGAAACTCACCTTAGGAAGGCATGAGTTAGTTCAGGATGTGTATGTGATGGATCTTCCTGATACCAACATCATCCTAGGGGTGCAGTGGCTCAACACTTTAGGTCCCATCACCACCAATTACAAGACCATGGAAATTTCCTTTGTAGAGGAAGGAGGACGAAAGGTTGTGCTCAGAGGCATGACAGGTAACTCCGCCAGAGTAGGCATGACCAAGAGGATGGAAGCCATCTTCAAAAGGGAAGAAATTATGTACGTAGTAGAATGTAAAGTCTCAACATGGGTGGACGAGAAGGGAAAGGTGCATTATGCTCCGGAGATTAAAAAGATCCTTGATAGGCACCACAAGGTGTTTGGGCCGATTCCTCCGAGTGTGCCCCCAGATAGGGGGTTCGAGCACATCATTGAGCTAGAAGCAGGGGCTAAACCAGTTATCACCACAACCTATAGGCATCCCAAGAAGTATAAAGATGAGATAGAGAAGGCCATCAAAGACCTTCTAGACATGGGACACATCAGGCCGAGTTCAAGCCCATTCGCTTCTTCAATAGTCTTGGTTAAGAAAAAGGATGGAACGATGAAAATGTGCATTGACTTCCGATCTTTGAATAAAAATACGATCAAAAATAGGTACCCCATACCCAGGATTGATGAGTTGCTGGATGAGCTGCATGGAGCTATCTATTTCACAAAAATTGATCTCCGTTCAGGCTACCATCAAATCAAGATGAGGGAGGAGGACATCTCAAAAACAACCTTTAGGTGTCACTACGACCATTATGAGTTTTTGGTAATTCCCTTTGGGTTAACCAATTCCCCAGTCACATTCCAGTCCTGCATGAACCATGTGTTCAACAAATAGATGAGGAAACACTTGTTGGTATTCTTTGATGACTTACTCATTTACAGCAAAACCTGGGAGGAACACCTTCGACATGTGGACCAAATCTTGTCAATCATGGAAGAACAATCACTATATGCCAAGGAATCCAAGTGTGAGTTTGGGATGATAAAGGTACTCTACTTGGGACACATCATAGGGGCAAAAGGAGTACAAGTACACCAGGAGAAAATAACAGCCATTAGGGAATGGCCTACTCCGAAGACACTCACAGAACTGAGGGGATTCCTGGGCCTATGCACATACTACAGGAAATTTGTTAAAGGGTTCTCTCAACTATGCTCACCCTTGATTGACCTGACCAAAAAGGAGTCCTTCAAATGGAGTGACGAGGCCCAAGCCATGATGGAGAAAATGAAAGAAGTCATGAGTACTTGTCCAGTTTTAGCTCTCCCAGATTTTGGCATACCCTTCACCTTGGAGTGTGATGCATCGGGGGAAGGTATAGGGTCCATGTTGATGTAGAATAGGCACCCCATTGCCTATGAAAGTCGAAAACTCAGGGGTCCTAAACTACTTTACAACATTTACGACAAAGAAATGTTGGCTATCATGCATGCACTAGCCAAGTTCAGGCAATATTTGGTAGGTGCAAGGTTTGTGGTCAAATCAGATCATAACAGTCTTAAATATCTACTGGAGCAGAAGGATTTGAATGAAAGACAATAGAAATGGGTAAGAAAAATACATGCCTATGACTTCGACATTGAATTTGTCAAGGGGAAGAACAACGCAGTAGCCGATGCATTATCTAGGAGGCCATCCATTTTTTCCATGTCCGGTATGTTAGTTGACTGGAAGGATCACTTGATAGTGGAATATGCAAAGGATCAGTTCACTTGTCAACTATTGGATGGACAAATACAGGACGACAACTTCAGGGTCAAAAAGGACCTCATTTATTACAAAGGCCGAATCTTCTTAGTTCCTAGATCAACTCTCAAAGCTAAGATCCTGCATGTGTATCATAACTCACCAGTAGTAGGAGATCAGGGCATCAGTAAGATGTACAGGTAGGTGAGAGAGAGGTTTGCATGGAAAGGCCTCAAGGAGGATGTGATTAAGCATGTCAAAGAATGCACCACATGCCAAGAAAACAAGGATGAGCACACGCACCCTGCAGGACTGTTGCAACCCCTACCCATTCTAGAACACAAGTGGGAAAGTATATCCATGGATTTCATCACCGGTTTGCCTCGAGAACAATGGAAGGATTGCATTTTCATGGTGGTAGACAGGTTGACGAAGTATGCACACTTCTTTTCCATAGCCACAGACTTCAGCGCAACTCAGGTGGCCGAATTATTTTTCAGAGAGGTGTTCAGACTACACGGCCTACCCAAGACCATTATCAATGACAGGGACAGCAGATTCATGAGTACGTTTTGGCAAGAGTTTTTCAGATTAGTAGGTATGACATTGACTCCTAGTACTAGTTATCATCCTTAGATGGATGATCAGACTGAAATAGTCAACAAATGGGTGGAAGGCTACCTCAGAAATTATGTAGCAGGACAATAGAAATCATGGGTCAGATGGTTGCACTTGGGAGAATATTGCTACAACACCACCCATCATGTATCCATAGGCATGACACCCTTCAGGGATTTATATAGCTATGATCCCCTTTCCTTTGTGAAGATTGCCTTTGGGGACAACAGGGCACCCATGGTGCAAGATTGGGTACAATAGAGCCAAGACATTCTCAGGGAATTGAAGGATCATCTACAGAGGGCACAAAACTAGCAGAAGGTCCAAGCATACAAGCACAGAGTTGACCGGACTTTTGAGGTTGGTGATTTAGTCTTCCATTAAAAGAAGCAGAGAAGAGAAACTGCAACCACGTTTATTTGGACCCTACAGAGTCAGCAGGAAGATAGGGGTCGTAGCTTACGAGCTGGAGCTTCCACAGGGTAGAAAAATTCACAACGTTTTTCATGTCTCATGCCTTAAGAAATCCCTTGGTCAACACATCAGGCCTATTGAGGTATTACCCCCCATGGATGAGGAGGGATAGCTGGTTTTGATTCTGGAGGAGGTGCTAGAAGTTCGAGAGAAGAGGCTCAGAAACCGAAGCATCAAGGAGTACCTGATCAGGTGGAAGGATTTACCCATTGAGGATGCCACTTGGGAGTAGGAACATGTGGTAAGAGAAGCAGGTTTGGAATTTCTTGAGGACAAGAAATTTCAAGCAGGGGAGACTGTAATGTCCCCCACCTCTTAAAGAGGTGATGTGGAGACTCAGTGGCCTGGTCACCCCCACTAGGTCATAGTCTTACAATGAAGGGGGAAGTCAAGGAGGCTAAAGTTATATTTTTAAGTTGACTTAAGAAAGGAAAAGGGATTAAGGGTAAAAGATAAATCAACAGAAGAATAGAAGATTAACCCTGGGAGTTAACCTAACTCAACAGAGAATTAGAAGGAAAAAGTATAAGTAAGAGGCTGGGGCGCACCTATTAGGAATTCTGGTTTTGGATTAGCATTTGCTATTTCTCTTGAGCATTCAGTTTGGGGGTTTTGCTGTACAAACCCTTGTGAGCAACTCAGTGGTGAAATATCCACTCACCTTGTTCCGCAACTTGGTCTCAGGGATGAAAGACTCCTCCACACCATTCTAGTCTTAGCCCATCTCCATCTATCACTTCAGAAGGTAGCAGGCCGTACTATTTTTTTGTTTCCAGCAAGGGTGCACCATCATCTAGAGGGAGGTTCGATCAAGCTTATCCTGAGGGCCTGTGGCCATTCCGACAGTTGGGTTTTGTTTGCAGGGGTAGGACCATTAGTTTGAGGGATTTTTTGGAGGGTTATCATCATTCTACATTTGTCTACAAATTGGGATGTCTTGGAGCCATAGGGGACGTTCTGTGATTCAGTAAAACTCAGATCTAGGGAGATCTGCTTGAGATCTGAGTCCGAAACTTCTCCCACAGGATTCTCATAGCCCGATCTATATTCTTGGAGAGTTTAAAAGAATTTGGAGGCCTCCTTCATCAGAGCCGAACCAGCTAGGGTTTTAGTCATCCAGTGGGGCGCACCATTCAGTGGAGGAATTCAAATATATAGGATTTGAGAGTGGATTTGGGAATTTGGACATCTGGGTTGTCCTTACAGTTGCCCGATCTATCATTTGACATGTTTCTCAGGATGATTGGACACTTTTGGTAGAAAGGCCGAATTATTTAGGGTTTCAGCATTCTAGCAGGGCATGGCACTTTCCAACTTGGAGGTTGAGCATTAGTACGACTCAGATCTACTCGATTCAGTCTTCATTGTATATCCAGCCTTTGGAGGCTTATTTTTTATTGTTGGGAGCATTTTGTAGCAGCTCATATCTATTGCTTGTATGACCATCTGAGGTTTATGCCATATCGTCCATCTATTCTATTGATCTTACATTGCTCATAATAAAAAGGTCATATCTTTGCTTGTGCTTCTACATCTTGAATATATTGTGATCTTCATGTGTTGATGAATCTTGTATGTGCTTAATAACTCAATAAATACCTGTACATCAATAGATTAGTAGTAGTTAGTGATTCCAAGAAAGAATTTGGATTGGGATCATTACAGGGGTTGTAGCCTCCTTCTGGTTGTAGCCATAGAATTGGGGAGTTGGACCTTCCCTTAGGTTGTAGCCTGAGAAACTAGGTGGTTGGAGCCTTCTTCCAGTTGTAGCTGGAAAACAAAGGAAGTTGGTGCTTCCAATGAATGTAATTCTTCAAGACATATAAGAAAAAGAATTCTATGGTTTTCTCTCAATTTGGGTGTCCACGTAAAACACTGGTGTATTGTGTATGTGTGTGATTGTTCATTTCTTATTGCTCATTATTGGATAATAATTCTACATTGATATAACACTTGGATTATTTGCAGAAAAAGGATTATAATTACGCTATTATTTATTCACCCCCCCCCCCTTTCAGTAGTCCAACAATATCCTCCTTCCAAAACTAGGTCAAGGCATAGAGCCAACTCTTATCAAGCACATATCCTTAACACACATACATTCCCTTGCACAAAGACACTTGAAATAATTGCACTTATCTCCAAAACTTCTACTTCTACCATACAATCTTCTTTTATTTATACTTTTACAAACCCTTACAATAGGGTCAAACATGGGAAAACCCCATGAGCCGACATCCCATAACCCATTACAAAAACCCTAAAGAACCCCTTACTGGGTCCACATAGCCTACAAAATAAGTGAGATCCGCGATCTCAGCTCCGCCTGGGCACTCCTTCCTCGACCAATGTGTTGAAGTCCAAAAGTGGGCCAACTCTGACCAATGTTTCCTTAAAACTTGGTCAAGGGCCAACAGGGTCCCACCTACCAATTTATTATTAATATAGTTAAATAATAAATCTTGGCAATAATTTGTGAGCATAATATTCATCATTGCATTTTTAAGCGTCAACAAGGCCTTTGAGGTAGGAGTTGTCGAGTAGGGGATGCCGCAAATACAACCAACCTATCAGCTTGCATTGAATTAAGTTCCCTCTTAACGTGAGTGATGTTAAATGATAGCAAATTCGAGATAAGCACCCAAACAACTTGGGTATATCATTTCATCAACTTATTGCTAAGAATATATTTTATGCACAAGGTTCACAACAAGTTCGGGGTCACCAAAAACTGTAAGGTGACTACAACCAAGGTTATAGGCATTTTCAATGCCTAGCAATAAGGCTTCAAACTCAATGACATTGTTCATGCAAGAAAAATCTAACCTATAAGAAAAGTTATGGATTTTACCTATAGGTGAGTATAAGATAATGCCAGCTCCATTACCTTCATTTGAGCATGAGCCATCAAAATTAGTGTGCCACATACCATCTTCTAGATTAATTTGTTCCATCAAGTGAAAGATATACATATTCTTTCCATTCTAGGGAACATATAAGTGTGTCCCATCAAGCGAAAGATATCCACCTGTTAGGGCTTGCCAGTCTCTTCCTAGGATAATATAATAGTTTCTTACTGGTATGTCAATTACTTGGATGCTAAGGGTTTTCCTTATTTCAGGATGTGCACATAGAACTAAAGTTACATCTTTGATTTCACCTATTCTTGACTGCTATAGACAGTTATAGGAGAAAATGCTTCTAGAATTTTGATTAGTACATGATAAGCCTAGCTCTTCCATAATGATTTTTGACATTATGCTTGGACCCGAACCACCATCAATTAGGAAACAATGGGATATCTTATCCATAATTTTTATCGAAATGAAAAATGGAGGGTTTTTTACAGGGTGTCTAAATTTTTTTACATCTATTTTATTTACAGTGGAATCCTCTTCTTGTGCCTCTTCAGAAAGATTGGATATGGTGGAAGCTTTTCCTTCAATATAATTCTTGATATGCTTTTGTTTTTTAGGGATGGAAACCATGTCCAAAAGAGTAGCATCGACCATGATATTAGCCAATTGGTTAAGAATGTTATACTTGGAAGAGGGAAGAAGGGAAGGAACTCCTTGACTCTTAGGAATTTTGACAATTTTTACATTAGTACCTTGTGAATATGAGGTTGGGGTGGAAGAAGCACGAGGAGGGTCATATTTTCCTTTAGGAGAATAAGATTTGTTCCTAGTATTTATGATCATGACATCTTCTGGTTCTTCCTAGTCCAAGAAAACAATGGTGGTTTCGAGCTTCTTTCCAAATATTTTGTCTCTGGCACTCTTCTTAACTTAATAAGTACTTTCTTCATGATTTTATTCGCAGAAGTTACACCAACTGTGAGACATGATGGCTTTGGGCTGAAATTTGTTCTCATTTGTATTCCTAAAAGGATCTGAGGAAGAATATGATGCCCCATGAGTAAGTGAGGGAACATTCCCCTTTCGTTCATAGGCTATCATTCGATTTTTCATATCTTGTACAAGTTGTAAGAGGGCAGAAATATCTATTTGTTTGACCAAGTCACCTTTAGGGAGACGTGTTCTTTCAAGTTTCTCCTCATACTCCAATCAAGTGTGGAGAGCGGAGCTAAGATTTTCAATAGCCTTTTATTCAAGCCTTTGACGATAAGGAGAGGGAAGCACATTATAGTAATGCATGAAGGTATATTGGTTTTGGGGGCAGATTAGTTCAGGGATTTGATTGTACAATTTGGTGAAGCGAAGGTTAAAGGACTTAATAGTCTCACCATCTTCATAAGAAATATTGTTATATTCCCTTAACTATTTGGTCGGGCTCTTAGATTGTCCATAAGTGGACTTGAACCAATAAACTAACTCTTTCCAAGTGGAAAGGAGCTTTGGAGGGAGATCAAAGAAATCAATTGTTTCTTTCCCTTCAAGGGAGTTAACAAATAAGCGCATGCATGTGTCATTGTCGTTAGCCCCAATATTATGACAAGCATTATAAAATGCCACTAGGTGTCTGTTTGTAGAAACAATATTATTCCCTGAGAACTTAGGAAGATTCTCTTTAAACTTGGGTAACAGATGAGTAGTAGGTGCTAGATTCAAGGGAGAAGATATGTGCCATGGGGTGGTAGAAGCATCTTCCTCAAATTGGAAAATCCCATACTTCTTTATAACTTTGGTAGGGTTGGTAGCTGATTGTACATGAACTTGATGACCATATAGAATACCAATTACTGATGAGGCTGAAGGTTGATATGATGAAGCACCTCCAACACCACTAGAACCACCCGCGGATGCCATTTTGGGAGTGATGGGTAAGGGATAAAAGGGTGATCTGGTAGAGTCATGCAAAGTCCTCCTTAGAGTGCTTCCTGTTGATTAAGGTTGGTTGTCATTGATGTCAACCCTTGAAGAAATACCCATAGCACAAAGGTTTGGGTAATGGACCTGTTATCGCACAGTTTGTAGCTAGGTTAAAAGGCTAAAGGATAGAGGTCAAACTGGCATAATAGGAACCTTCCCCACCCAATGTCACCTCAATGGGGAGGCTCTTTCTATTTAGGGAGGTTAGCCCAGGGGAGACGTCCCCGGTAACCTGGGGTTTTGAAGAGGCTGAAGTATAAAGGTCAAGGCAAAAGTTCCTCCTCACAGGTTACCACCAAGGTCAGAAAGTCCGGCTAATCAGCCAATAAATGAAGTGTATGCCCTAATGAGAACACCTTCCCAGAACAAGACAATAATAAAAGAATATATGCAGGCTATAATTCAGTGGGTTAGTACTTCATGTAACTATCTGACATCAATATATAAGCAATGTGAAACAACATATATTAATGAGATCAACGTTTTATCAATATAGCAGTGAAAAAGTATCAATTCATCAATAACTATTGAGATGATGTAGCCAACAACGTATTTAACCAATCTTTTACTCAATATGTGCTTTCAATCATCATCTAATTGCTTATCATAAAAATTTGCTGTGTCAATATGGAATAACCAAGTGTGATGTCAGCCTAATTAGGGTTAGCTAGTTAGTTAGGGTTTCAAATTTAAAAGTTTTGAGAGTTTGTTTGAGCACTATCACTTCAACGTTGTGTGTCTAAGATCAGTGCCTAAGGGTAG
>JZKD02S0220442.1:216940-227001 GCA_000966675.3 Picea glauca | reverse complement strand
AACCACTTTGACTACTTTGACCTTTTGGGGCTTCTAGATGACTCATGAGGGTTCTCCAACTTCACATGACCATAACTCTCTAACCGTGAGGAGTTATGTGATGTTTCACATACCAATGGAAATGGAATGACATGTACTATCCATATAGAATATTATTACCTGCAAATATATCAAAACTCATACTGTTATACATCAAACAAACTTGGGTCCATTACCCAAACTTGGGTTCTCCAACTTCACATGGCCATAACTCTCTAAACCTGAAGAGTTATGTGATGTTCCACATACCACCAGAAATGGAATGACATGTACTAACCATAAAGAACAGTCGTACCTTCAAATATATTAAAACTCATACCATTATAGATCAAACAAACTTGGGTCCATTATCCAAACCTTTGTGCTACCAGAATTCGCTACCAGACTTTCTCCAAGGGTTGGCATCAATCACTAAGGGTTGACATCAATATACAATATCACTCTCCAATGGTTGAAATAAATGAAAACCAACAATCCATACCAACTGTCCATCAACCTAAGCCAACTATCTAACAATCTCCCCCTTTGGCATTGATGGCAACACCAACATGGATGGAAACACTTAGTCATGATAACATTCATGCTTATACTCCTCATCAATGTTTCTATATCTCCACCTTTGACATCAATGGAAAAGGGTATCTCCTTTTGGGGTTGCTCCCCCTGTCTACATGCCTTTTATTTTTCTTTGTGTTTATAAGCCTCTAATTACTCTCTCCCCCTTCATATGAATAATATCTCCCCCTTTGACAAAGGGTATCACTCTAAAGTCATATCGCTCATTCTTCCCTTGTGACAATCGCTCCCCTTGGAAACATGCCTCTATGTTCTCTCTCCAAGAATTTACTTTTGCATATAATAAATCTCTCTCCCTTTGTCATCAATGGAAAATGTATCTTTCCATCTAGGGCTGCTCCCCCTAACATAACTATTCCTGAAAATGATATCCCAACCTAAATTGTCCTATTTATGATGCTTCCTCGTGTACATATAAGACATATACGATAAGAATTCAAAAGCATTCATTTTAGAGTAGAAATTACTCCTAGTCTCTAGTGAATATACTCAAAGACTTCCCGTGGAAGTGGTTTTGTAAAGATATTTGCCACTTGTTCTTTTGTGCCCACATATTCAAATCTGATGTTCTTCTCTGCAAGATGTTCGCGTAGAAAGTGTTACTTGATTGGAATTTGCTTCGTCTTGGAGTGCATCACTGGGTTATTTGAGATATTGATGGTGCTTGTATTATCACAATAGATTGGAATGGGCTCATCATAATCAACCTGTATATCTGTCAAATTTTGTTTCATCCATAGGGGAGTAAATCAAATTAGGTTTTCCTATCAGTTCCCATGTTTGCTTCATCATAACATTGACTTCTGACGCTAAATTGAGGACCACATAATATATATCATAATCTCCAATATGAGCATTAAGGTATAGTTTCTTATTTGTCTTTCTCTTTTTGGATACTTGATGTACTTCTCTATTCAGCAGAGGGTCTACCTTCCCTGGTTCATACTTTTGGATCAAGTGTTGTAGTTCTTGTATGGCTCTTTCATCCTTAATCAAATCAATGAACGTATACAAGAAACTAACAATATTGCTTACCTATTTTCCTTCTCCAGGTGATGTAGACTAATCAAATGCCAGAGGCATCCCACATTCTCTCACTTCTAGTTGTGCCTTTGAAGAAGAATCCTGATCTCCTCCAAATTCTTTTCTTGCCTCTTCAAATGTCTGCTTCTCTTTTCTTGGATCAAAATCTTGTGTCTTCTCTGCAGCTCTTATGACCCTTGTTTCTTCTGTGGTGTTTGCAGAGGTCACTCTGTCTTCGCTTGTAGTAGCGCTTCCTCTAGTGATAACAATGACTCTAGGATCCACTCTATGAAGTTCTGCTGAGATTAATTGTACTTTTTGGTTTCCTCCTCGTCTCTCCTAAATCTTGGATAATAGTGTGAGACAATATTCTATGACATGTTCAAATGAGTTGCAGTAACTGCAAGTGGTGCAAGGTTTATGACAGTCCCTTGCCAAATTTCCTAGCTGTGTGCAGTTATAACAAATGATCTGACCTTGACCTCGACCCATGCCTCCACCGCGTCCTCTTTCTATGAAGCCACCGTGAGGGTTGAATTTTCCTCTTCCTGAAGAGTTAAAATGCATAGCAGTTCCTTCCTATTGTATTTCACCTTGAATTTGATATGTGTCTCTTTATCTTTCATGCAAGAGATCGTAAGCCCTACAATCCTTTTCATCATGCCCCATAGATTTACAAAATGTGTAGTAGAGGTTTGTAGGTACCTAAACATATTTTTTCATGTAATATCATTCACCAGGGCGATGTCTACTTCTACAGACCTTGCACCAAGGTAGAGTAACCTACTTCAAAGGGCTCAGAGCCCCAGAGGCCAAGTACTCATGAAATAGGGGACATTGCTTCTTATTGTGTCCTTCTAATTTGCATCTGATACACCATATATATTCTCTTTTATCTTTTCCCTTGTCTTTCTTCATATCTTCAACCTACAGAGATAAACTACTTAGTTGACTCAAAATTTGACTCATCCCTAAACTGGATTCTCCCATAAGGGTTGATTCTAGTTTCATGGAGATCTTTAATTCCTTAGCTTGTGAAGCAACCTTCTGTTGCATCAGAGGAACTCTGTTTCATCCCAGAAATGGAACCATTTGTTGGCACAATGGTAGACCTAGGGTTCAGTGCTAACAGCACACCAAAAATCCCTAACTATTGGCCCTTTCGAAAACACCTGCGAAGCAGATGCAGTCTCACCCAAAGTAGCAATAGGGGGTTGCAGGACATAGGTGTCTACAACCATAGGAAATACAAAGTGGATCTAAAGCAACAACAACAACACAAAAACTAGATATCAATTACCAACATAAACTCACTTTGCACAGTTATATCTCAGATCTAACACTATGATGCAATAACAAAATAACAGAAGGTAAAAGAACACAACACCAATCCTACACAACAACAATATATACGTGGTTCACCCTCTCCCTAAGGCTACGTCCACAAAAATACGTTTCTTGATATTATATGAAAACATACAGTTCTATCTGTGCTCTTAGCCTGCATATCTCTCTCTCTCTTTCTCTCTCTCCCCTTCCTATGCACCCAGCTACAGGGTTGATCTTCACACCCAGCTGAAGATCTTACAATACATAATGCTCTCACACACAACACTTCTCTCTCACACAATACACAATAGTATCAACAACAACAACCAATGACGAAAAACCAACTCTGCACAAACCCATCCCAGGTCCTCTAGACCTTTATTTATACATTACATGACAAAGTCTAGGTTTCAAAACCCTAGATTCAAAACCCTAGGTGTCTAAAACCCTAGGTCCTCTTTGACCCACGTTTTCCAGACTTCATCAGCATATCTTTCCTTCTTTCCTATGAAGTGCTCTAAATCACTCGTTGACATCTTCTTTCTCTTGTTGAGTTGTCCACGATCCATCTTCCTTGATGATCTATCATCCTCGATCTTCTCATTCAATGGATAGCTTTCCCTTTCTTCACTCCTTCTTTCCTGCTTCTTTAACCACTTTGACCCAATCTCAGTCAATGTACCTCCCGTGCAGTTCGCACTTCATCTTTTCTTTTTCTTTTTCTTCACTTTCTTTCTTAATCCATAACCGAGGGCCAACAAGATTCAAAATTCAAAGCAGCAAAGCTTCAAACTTATAGAGGTTAGTTCGAACAACTTAATATGAAGGAAGATGATAATATTGCAACTTATTTTTTATGAGTTGATGAAATAGTAAATGTAATCATAGGATTGGGAGACGAAATCAAAGAATTTGTAATTGTTCAAAAAGTACTAAGATCTCTTGCTATGAGATTTTACCCTAATATATCAACACTAGAAGAAAGATCAGATCTAAAATCAATAATCATGGATGAATTACATGGAATATTCACAGCATATGAAATGAGAACTGAACAGGAAAATCCAGATATAAAAGAAGCATCCTTCAAAGCATCCAAAAATCAAAAGAAAAAGGGAAGGAAAAAATAAGAACATAGCAGTAACAATGACATCTAGGAAGATGATGAAGAAGTGGCCAACTTTGTCAAAAGACTGAACAAGGGAACTGATGGTAGGTATAGAGGTGAGCTTCTTTTAATTTGTTTTAATTGTGATGATATTGGTCATTTTTATAACAAATGTCCTTATAAGAAAAAGATAAATGATAAAGTTTGCTCAAAAGGAAAACAAGCATACAAAGGCAAAAGAACCACAAAGAAAGTTTTCAAGAAAATCTTATGCACCAAAGAAGACATCTCATCATCGGATGAAGATGAAGTCAGTGGAAGTGAGACAGAAAGAGTTCTATTCATGGAAGTAGAAGACTCTGATAAAGAAGACTTTGAAGAAGAATATGAAGAAGCCGAAGAAGAATATGAAGAAGTCAAAGGATAAATTGAAGAGGCAGAAGTTGACTACCGAGAGAAATTAATGCATGCCATAGAAGTTATCAGAAGAGAAAACAAGAAAAACAAGAAACTACAAGAAGAACTAGACAAGAAAGAAGACACTCAATAACTAGAATAAATGATCACAAATTTGAAGGTTCAAATAGAAGAAGATAAAAGAATTGAAGATGCACTCAAAGAACAACTAGAAGAAAAATACAAGATCATTGGAAATTTGGAAGTAGAGATTGTCACATTTAGAAAGGATCTTCAAAAGAAAAATATGCAGAACAACTAAAAAGTTTTGGATGAAATTATCAGCAGTCAAAAATATCATCATGACAAGTTCGGACTTGGATACAATCAGAAAGAAAAATGATCAAACTCCAAAACAATAGAGCAAGAAACATATCCAAAAAGATATGCAGAAACAATCAAGAGGGATAGGAAGATCTACAAGGAATATTATGGGGACACTCCTCCATCGAGAATATTTAGATTTCAGAATCAACAACCGACAGATAGGCCTCAGGAAGAAGAATAATTTATAAGAGTACCTCCTTTCATAAGATCTTCAACTCCCAGGTATCAAACTATCTTTATTGGTTTATGTTATGCATTTAATAATTTTGGACATAAAGTTGTGAATTGCAGAGCTAACAACAGGAACACAACAACTTTGAAGGTCATACGCAAAGGGGTTATCCAAGAAGGCCTAGTGAAACACAGAGAAGAAGTTACAACAGGTTTGAATCTTTGAGCACTGAAGTGGAATGTTACAAATGTAACAATTTTGGACACATGGCCAAAGATTGCAGAATGTCAGTCTCTCCTAGAGAACCACAACAAAATAACAACAGTCATAGACAGGAACCTTAGAAAAGGACATGGATAAGAAAGCATGATCAATATAGAAATGAAGAATGCACACTCGCTCTACAAGCTAAAAAGAAGAAAAGTGGTTGGTATGCTGACAGTGGTTGTTCAAAACAAATGACAGTTGATAGAGATAGGTTTCTTACATTACGAAAGGAAAGAGATGGATCGGTCTCCTTCAGTCAACTAAAATAATTGGAAAAGGCACAGTCAGAATTGGGAACAAGAATACCAAGGAAGAAAATGTTCTACTAGTAGAAGATATGAAACATAATCTTCTAAGTTTGAGTCAAATGTGTGACCAAGGTCATAAATTTACTTTCAATTCACAAAAATGCAAGATAAGAAAAGAAGGTTTAGGAAAATTGATTTCTACAGCTGTGAGAACTTCAAGCAACATATATGTATTAAGTGAAATTGGAAATGAAAAGTGTTTTCTAGGAAAGGACGATGAAAGTTGGCTATGTCACAGAATAATGGGTCACATACATTTTGATAACCTTGTCAAAGTCAACAGAAGAGACGCAGTAAGAGAAATGCCCCAGATCACGAAACCAACCAACACTTTATGCAAGCATTGTCAACAAGGAAAGAAAACAAAGACTAGGTTCAAATCAAAGGAATATTCAACAACAAGACCACTGGAAATTGTTCATACTGATCTAGTTGGACCAACTACAACAAACGGTTTAAAAGGTGAGAAATAATTTATGTTATTAGTTGATGATTATACAAGAATTACTGTTGTTTGTTTTCTCAAGACTAAGTCAGAAGATTTTGAAAACTTCAAGATCTAAAAGGAAATGGTTGAAAATGAAATGGATTCAAAAATCAAATGCTTGAGATCTGATAATGGAGGAGAATTCACTTCAAAGGAATTTATGGACTACTGCAACAGTCATGGAATAAAAAGGCAATTCTTCATTGTTAGGACACCTCAATAGAATGGATTTGTTGAAAGAAAGAACATGACAGTACAAGAAATGGCTTGAACAATGCTAATGGATTCCAAATTGACAGATATATTTTGGACATGGGAAGTGCATACAACAGTTCACATTCAAAACATAGTAATGCTCATAAACAACACTAACAAAACTCCCTACGAGTTATGGAAAGGAAGATCAACAAATGTGAAGCACTTCATAGTTTTTGGAAGCAAATGCTACATCAAAAGAGAAGATGGAAAAATGGGAAAGTTTGACTCTTATGTCGACAAAGGAGTACTTGTTGGTTACTCAAGTACAAGGAAAGTATACAAGTGTTACAATCTCATATTGAACAAAGTTGTAGAAAGAATCAATGTAACAATTGATGAAACAAACAGACCAGAATCAAAGAAAGAAGAAAATGAATCAATGGAACAACTTTTCAAAGAAGAAGCAGAAGATGAAAAGGAAGTAGAAGAGGAATATGAAGAGAATCCGACAGAAGTAGAAGAGAAAGTTTAGCAAGTGCCTCCAAAGACATCTAGA
This sequence comes from Picea glauca, assembly GCA_000966675.3. Lineage (NCBI taxonomy): Eukaryota > Viridiplantae > Streptophyta > Pinopsida > Pinales > Pinaceae > Picea > Picea glauca. The sequence goes on along the minus strand of JZKD02S0220442.1, from coordinate 220,155 downwards.
AGACGAGTACAAAAGAATCATCCTTTAGATCAGATTATTAGAAACAAAGACGCAGGAGTTGAGACTAGAAGAAGAAGCCATTCACTAGAACAAACACACCTAGCACTCACATCTACGATTGAACCAACCTATTTTGAAGAGGCTAGCAAGGATGAATTTTGGAAAAAGGCCATGGATGAAGAATTGGATCAAATAGAGAAAAATGACATTTGGGAATTGGTTCCAAGACCAAAGGATAAGAATGTGATCGTCACAAAGTGGGTATATAGGAATAAATTGAATGAAGATGGATAGGTTACAAGGAACAAACTAGATTGGTATGTAAAGGATATGCACAGGTTGAAGGAGTCAACTTTGAAGAGAAATTTTCCCTAGTTTCTAGAATGGAAGAAATCTTATTGCTTTTAGCTTATGCATGCTCAAAAAATATTAAAGTGTATCAGATGGACATAAAATTGGATTTTCTGAATGGGGAACTTGAAAAAGAAGTCTACATTGAACAACCAAAAGGATTTCAATTGTCAGAGAATGCAGACTATGTGTGCAAATTAAAGAAGGCCTTGTATGGTCTAAAACAGACTCCTAGAGCATGGTACTCTAGACTGGATAAATATCTACAATAGGCAGGGTTTAGAAAAGGAAGTGCATACAACAACCTCTACATCAAGGTAAGTCAAGTTAATATTTTATTAATTGAAGTTTATGTTGATGATATTATTTTTGGTAGTGATGATGACAGGTTAAGACAGAAATTTGCAAAGGATATGCAGAATGAATTTGAAATGTCATTACTTCGAGAACTATCCTTCTTTTTGGGACTTCAGATACGTCAAAGAAACCAAGAAATTTTTATTTCTCAAAACAAGTATATCAAAGAAATGCTAAAGATGTTTGGGATGTTAGATTGCAAACCAGTTATCACTCCCATGCAAACCAGTTTCAAGTTAAGAAAATATTATGATTCAAAGTATATAGATCAAAGGCAATACTGGTCAATGATTGGTATCCTATTATATGTCACAACATCCAGAATAGATGTAATGCAGGTAGTTGGACAGGTGGCACGATTTCAAGTAGCACCAAAGGAATCACATGTGCTAGAAGTGAAGAGGATTTTCAGATATCTCAAAGGAAAAGAAGAGTTTGAATTATGGTATCCAAAAGGAAAGGATCTATCTCTTATTGCCTACACACATGCAGATTGGGCAGGTTGTACTAATGACCAATGAAGCACCAGTGGAGAAGAATTCTACTTGAGTGAGTGTTTAGTATCATGGATAAGCAAGAAACAATCATCAATATCTTTATCTACAGCCGAGGCAGAGTATATTACAGCAACATCATGCTGTACACAGGTTCTTTGGATGAAACAAACTTTGACAGATATACAGGTTGAGCATAATGAGACCATTCCAATATATTGTGATAATACAAGTGCCATCAGTATCTCAAAGATCCTGGTGATGCACTCCAAGACGAAGCACATTCCAATCAAGTATCACTTTCTATGGGAACAGGTTGAAGAAAATAACATCAGAGTTGATTATGTGGGTACAAAAGAACAAGTGGCAGACATCTTTACAAAACCACTTCCACAGGAATCCTTTGAGTATCTTCACCATAGATGTAGAGGAAAGAGTGTTATAGGAGAATCCCCCTACGAAAAAGTGGATTTCCTCTTGGATACTAGACCCCTCTAACCAAGACAGAAAGGTGCTAATGTGGACACTGACATTCCTTTTCATGAAGCTAAACTATTCAAGGAAGAATAAGAAAGAAAGGTAAATACCTTCACTGACGTTTATCCTTTCTTGATCCAGGTTGATCTTGATCTCCAAGTTCTTCAGAAGGTCCTGCAATACAATGAGCAGCAACAACGAAACATACTTCCTACTCTACCAAGATTAGCTTCATAATAGACCTATCAAAAGAAACAAGTTCATGAAACATACACAAACTTAAAGGAAACACGCCAAGCACATATTTATATTAATGAAAACAAAGAAAAGTGCTTACAACCATAGATGTAGATACTGCAATAGTCATGGAATAAAAAGGCAATTCTTTGTTGTTAGGACACCTCAACAGAATGGAGTTGTTAAAAGAAAGAGCAAGACAGTACAAGAAATGGCTTGAACAATGCTAATGGATTTCAAATTGACAGATATATTTGGGACATGGGAAGTGCATACAACAATTCACATTAAAAACATAGTAATGCTCATAAACAACATTGACAAAACTCCCTACGAGCTATGGAAAGGAAGACCAACAAATGTGAAGCACTTCAGATTTTTTGGAAGCAAATGCTACATCAAAAGAGAAGATGGAAAAATGAGAAAGTTTGACTCGTGTGGACAAAGGATTACTTGTTGGTTACTCAAGTACAAGGAAAGCATACAAGTGTTACAATCTTAGATTGAACAAAGTTGTAGAAAGAATCAACATAACAATTGATGAAACAAACAGACCAAAATCAAAGGAAGAAGAAAATGAATCAATGGAACAAATTTTCAAAGAAGAAGTAGAAGATGAAATGGAAGTAGAAGAGGAAGATGAAGAGAATCCGACATAAATAGAAGAGAAAGTTTATCAAGTGCCTCCAAAGACACCTAGAAGAAGAGTACAAAAGAATCATCCTTCAGATCAGATTATCGGAAACAAAGACACAGGAGTTGAGACTAGAAGAAGAATCCATTCACCAGAAAAAACACGCCTAGCACTCACATCTACGATTGAACCAACCTATTTTGAAGAGGCTAGCAAGGATGAATTTTGGAAAAAGGCCATGGATGAAGAATTGGATCAAATAGAGAAAAATGACACTTGGGAATTGGTTCCAAGACCAAAGGATAATAATGTGATCGTCACAAAGTGGGTATACATAAATAAATTGAACGAAGATGGACAAGTTACAAGGAACAAACTAGATTGGTATGTAAAGGATATGCATGGGTTGAAGGAGTCGACTTTGAAGAGAAATTTTCCCTAGTTTCCAGAATGGAAGAAATCCTATTGCTTTTAGCTTATGCATGCTCCAAAAATATTAAAGTGTATCAGATGGACATAAAATCGGATTTTCTGAATGGGGAACTTGAATAAGAAGTCTACATTGAACAACCAAAAGGATTTCAGTTGTCAGAGAATGCAGACTATGTGTGAAAATTAAAGAAGGCCTTGTATGGTCTAAAACAGGCTCCTAGAGCATGGTACTC
>JZKD02S0220442.1:204228-214487 GCA_000966675.3 Picea glauca | reverse complement strand
AAAGAAGAAATAATTATTTAAATGATAAAGTAAAGTGACAAAGTCAAGGTGGATTATTTAAATAATAAAGAGAAGTGACAAAATCAAGAAATGATAAAGTAAGGTGACAAAATCACGATGGAATATTTAAATGATAAAGTATTGGAGAAATTTCTATTTATGGAAAGTGATTAACCCTAAAATAAGGAAAATAGATTAAGTGACCTAGAAATGGGTTAAGTGACATAAAAATGGGTTAAGTGACCTAGAGGATGAAAGTATAAATAATATAGCAATGGTCTCTTGTAGATCATCCTTTTTGTGGATCAATGGAGAGCTTCTTGGGAGAATATGTTTTGGAGTATTGGTGGAGAGTTTCTTGTGAGAGATTATTGAGAATTTTTGGTGTGGAACACTTGAGAATATTTAATATCTATAGGTGATTGAGGTAACCAAAGGATATATAAGCCAAATTTCAAAGGGAAGGTGAAGAAAAGAGGGTCGGAATTCAAGGGAGGATAAATTATTTTCATGATGCTTTCTAAGGTATGTTATTTACAGGTCATCTCACCATTTTCATAATAAATTTTTTTATATAATGATTAAGACCATGATATTGATATTCCATTGATAAAACATATCCAAGTATCTTTGGTAAAAAATTCATCTTGTGGGTCATTGTATTTTTTGAGATACACTCCGTGGAAAATAGGCTTTGTGGCTAGTCCTGAAACTAGTCTAAAACATGTGTTTCAGGTAAAAATGTCATAACTTCTTCATAATAGATAAAAATTAAGTGAGACCAATTGTGTTGGTTATATTACAGTCTTTAGTACTCTGTGTAACATTTTAATATCTATTCAACAAATATTCTGTGTGGGGCACGCTCTACAAGGTCACTCTCTAGAATAAGCCATAATTCAGCAAGGTATGCCATTTTTGCTATAACTCATTTTATGAGAGGTTCCAAGTAGTGATACCTGGAGGAATTTCATAAAACACATTGAATAACATTTCTTATCAGTTTCAGATCTTTATTCATTACAGGTACAAAGTTATGATTATTTCAAGTTAGGGTTGTTGACTAATCCAAAACTAGTCATGGTTGAGACAAGAAGTTGATGAGTTGGCACATACATGAGGTGTATACTTGATGATTTTGGTACATATTGATGATTCATTGTTGATGAGTAGTTGAAACATGATTGGTATATACTTTTTACATGGTTGGATGCACTTTTTTATGGTACAGGTTGATTACAGGTTGTTTGGCACAGGTTGGTGCATGGTTGATGCACTTGTTTATGGTACATATTGATATCTGTTGAGGATTGTTGTCTCATATCAGTTGGTGTTGAGGGTGTAATATGAGTCTTGCATTATATATATGTTTCTCTTGTATAATTTTACTCTATTCATTTTTTTTTGAAAAACCCCAAGGATTGTAGTCCGTAATAAAAAGAAAATTGTACATACATATTTTGTTCTTTGTGTTCGTTGTGTTCCTTGTGGTGATGACTTGTTGATGATATATTGTTGATATATGTTACTGATATGTGTTGAAATTTAACTGGTTATAAATGACAGTAATGAGTAATGAGTTAACGGTGATTGTTAACTAAGGAGTTTTGGGAAAATGAGCCCTACATTGTTCACACCCCTTCTCAGTGTAGTCGATGTATCCAACACTTGCAACACTTGTGGTTAATATGCGACACTTGTGACACTTGTAATGATGACAATAGGTCATCATTGAAGTGAGTAATTTTTATGTGTAACAGATTGCCCCCCAAAGTGTGAATTTAGAAGATGGGAACTGATGACTAAAGTACTTTGTAGACTTTTTCGAGCAAGGGTATGGGCTTAGAGAACCTAGCAGAAGATGCACACAACCATCAAACAAATGTTACGACATGTTTCAAAACCTAAGGTAGGCATACCTATTCTTGGGTGATAAATACTTTCTAGGTATGGCCACCATAAGATACACTGCAGATACATAATTGTATTAACAAAAAGTATATCCACCAAAGATACAATGTGGATCTATAATTCCATCACATGAACTGATCGTAGCCACCAAAAATACACAGTGGATCTACAAGACGACAAGACATAGCCACGAACCAATACAAAGTGGATCTATGTGACAGTATATGTGTCAATATTAAAGAGAAACTCTGTCGCAACCTGGGAAAAGTACATATCAGAGTGATCACTCAACCTAGGGTCTTCTTACCAATCTTGATGTAGTATGAGTCTAACCATGTGAATAGATATCCTGATGTCGAACATCGCAAAAACCACTTGATTACCGATCAATGAGGTAAACTGTTAACAAGTGCGAGGGAAATCACCATTGATGTCAATGATTCCCAAGGTACCCTAGTACATTTTAGCGAATGTGAATAAATGAGCTGAAGTCAAACATCTATGGAATCATCTGATTAGAGGTCAATGATGTTAACCCACTGTCAAAAGCAATGAGGTATGCCATTGAGGCATGCAGGTCCCAAGGTACTAACTGGTTTCTAAGTCTAGTTCCCGGATAATGTGCTGAAGTTGATAGGAACAGACTCGTCGAAGGAGGGCCTTGATGTATCCCCCATCAATGACATGAAACAGACACAAAGATGTAAATTGGTGGATCAAATGAACATGGACTGACATAGGTATTGAAACAATAAATTTGTGATGGTTGACTCTCGAGGCAGATACTTCCCTTGAACACTGAGGCACAACAATAGAAACATGACATGGACCAAAACATGATGATGCAATGGATACTATGACTTTCATCGGGTGACCCAAAGGAGTAAGAAAAATCATAGGATTGATTCAGTGCATAGGTTCAGTGGAAAAAATGTATGCAAAGACAAAGTGTCGTGTTTAAGGGAGATCTTAAAAGTGACCTGTAATGTTCCCAAAAACTTCTTAGCTTGCTTCCTTCAATTTTTTCCTCATTCAGATAGACAACTACCTCTTTTTGATTTAACGAGCTTGAGGAGGATAACACATGCTCGATATAACTCACCTTTGGTAAGTCCCTCTTCCTTTGTTTAACGAATTGGAAGAAGTAAGGGTTCGGTCCCATATGGGCCCTTCAATGTATGATTCTTTCAACGAGTCTAGAGAAGGTAAAATCAGTGATTTTTCATGTTTAGAGAATCTGAAAAGAACTTAAAGATGACTTCGGGGTTGTCCTTTTTCGTAATGTTAGTCTCGCGAGGCCAAAAAAGAGATAAATTATCACTCGAAAGACACCCTTTCAAACCTTTTAATGAGTGGTAAAGGAAGCAATATCACTCGGAAATATTTTCATGTTTACAGAGTCTGAAAAGAGCTTAAAGACAACTCCAGGGGGTTCCTTTTTCATATATCCATGCGAGCCCAAAAAAGATATAAAGGTTTCTCGGTTACATTCTCATGTTTTTACGAGCGTGAAAAAGAACAAAGACTAAGCTCGGTACTCTACCCCCATCTTGAAATCTAGTGGCTTAACTCCAGAATGATCATCAAAGGTTGGAGACATTCCCCCCAAGCTTCAATTCATTCACTGACTTTGAGGTTGTCACCAATTTCTGTACTAGATGGAGAAAAAGGATAAGGGTGGATGAAATGAAGGTTCAAATATAAGACCTAACGAAAGACTCGACTCAACATCTATGAGATTTGGAGAAAGACTCGACCTGACAGGAGAGGTGAATGTTTCATTTTTTAACGAGCTTGACATAGGAAAAGAACTATGCTCAAGGCTCTGGGTTGAATCCCTAGATATCTGTTTCATTTTTTAACGAGCTTGTTACAGAGAGGAAAAACTATACTCATAGATTTTGTTTCATTTTTGAATCAGCTTTCCACAGAGAGGAAAATTGTGCTCGTGGACTCTTCTTGATCATGGCTTCCAAGAGGATAACACTCTGGAAGGACACCATGTCAAGGGACAAAACTCGGTCATGGATTCCAAGAGATCTTCACTAGATGGAATAACAATGCTCTGGAAGGAACACATGTCGAGGGCCACGATAGGGGTAAGGAGATCAAGCTCCAATATCCCTACCGAAGAGATCACCATGTCAACTACCAGATCTAAGTCATTGGAAGTTGAAGTCATGGGAGACAATGCCACATAATTGACCTGTGGTAGGGGTGATACCGACTGCATATAAGACCCATTTAGGGAGGTCATTGGGTTGATGGTCAAGTCAGGGCCAACAAACAAAATTTGATCAATATTTACCATTATTTCATCGTAAGGGAAAGATATCACATGAAAGAGAGTGGATACAATAGCTTTCATGGCATAGACATAATCTCACCCAAGGAGTAAATCAAAAGCCAAGGGGTCTTGGACTACCATGACATCAACAAAGACAATTTTCCCTCCCAAAGTTATGGGAAACTGAGGAAGGATCCCTAAAGGGTGACTGGTTCTTCTGTTAAAATCAAACAGAGTCTGGGTAACTAACACAAGTTGAGGATAACCCAAAGATTTCCAAGCAATAGAGGACAAAATACTAACGGATGAACCTTCATCTATCAGTGTCTGAGGAACGGCCCGACCACAAACCTGTACTGTAATCTTGAAAGGTATGTGAGAGGGAATACAAGGTCCAGTTAGCATACCCCAATCAAAGAGGATGGTGTCATTACTTGGACAGGGTTTCGTAGGAGAAGGAGGAATGCCCCTCAGCATGGTAGATTCTATATCAACGAGAAAAATGTGAGCAGTATCGGGTTTACTCTCTAGAGGGAGAGTAGGATTGATTGATAACGAAATCAAATCGACCACTTGGGTTTTATTCTCCAAGGGGAGAATGGGGTTGACAGGTGGAAACAGATCAACTGCTTGGGTTTCACTCTCTAACAGGAGAGCAGGATCGACCGAAGATGGGATTGGATCAACCACTCTATCAATTGGTTCAACTAAGGATGTGACCAGATTGATGACATGATCGACCAGACTGACTGATGAAGGGACCGGAGAAACCACTTTGGCACTCGTCAGAGGAGGATTGGGATTGACCACATTGGCACTCTTCAGATGAAGGGTGGGACTGGCCAATGAAGGGACTATATTAGTCACTTGGGTTTCAATTTCAGATGAAAATTGGGGCTGATCGATGACAAAACTGGATCAACTACTTTGGTTAGTGATTCAACCGAGGATGAAACTAGATTGACCACTTGATCAACTGGAATGACCAGGGAGGGAACCAGATTGACCATTCCATCAACTAACTATGGGTTGGGGGAAATATTATGATAACCAATTAGAAGTTGAAGATTTTTCAAAAGAGAAGAAGCTGCTTCCATACGAGGACAAAGGTGAGAGTAATGATCACTTTCGCATAAAATGCAAGGAAACTTGACAGTTGTCTTCTTCTTACCAACCTTAACGTCACTAGTTGATGGGGTGTCACCAACATGTCTAGTAGAGGCCGATGATGTGGAGGACCACATTTCTAAGACCTTGGGAAGACTAGGGAAATCCCTCATAAAGTGGTCACCCTTACAAAGACTACAAGGGAATTTGGGTTTCAGATTCTTCGTTTTAATCTTGTCGACCTCATCAACACTCCTAGTATGATCAACAGTAGTTGGTTCCTTGGATCCAACATCTGATGTAGTTGGAGGCTTAGTCCCTTTCTGGTTCTTCTTCTTCACTTTTCATTTCCTCTTCTTATCAACCTGGCTACTGTTGATCATGTTGTCATTGATGCCAATGGTTTGATTATTTTGATGTCAAAGGATTGATGTCAAGTGATTGAGTGATTAATTGATGTCAAGTGATTTGATTGATAATCTTGATTGATTGATGATTGATGAACAATCTATATGTATTATCCTTGATGATAATGAAAGATGTCAAGTGGAAACCAATCGATGAATATGGATCAATGAGTTGTCATTGATACATGATGAAGATGGATTCTTTGATATATTATTCATAGTTTGATGAATCATTATTGTCTTTTCATGATTAATAAAAAGTACAAAAAGATGAACTCCAAAGTGGTCCCCTTATAGTGAAAGCCCTCAAGGAAAGACACTTTTTGGTTGAGTTGTGGTTGAGAGAACCCATGCTTGTATATATAATAATGAGATGAAAAGTAGTGACTTTGTTGGTGAAACTATCCTAGATGGATAATGCTTTACATGCCATTTCCATTGGTATGTGTAATGTCACATAACTCCTCACGGTTTGAGAGTTATGACCTTACGAAGTTGGAGGACCCCATATGATGGCTTGAAGCCCCAAATGGTCAAAGAAGTCAAAGTGCTTGAAAAGAAGAAATCATTATTTTAATGATAAAGTAAAGTGACAAAATCAAGAAGGATTATTTTAATTAAATAATGGAGAACTTTCTATTTATAGAAAGTGGTTAACCCTAAAATAAGGAAGTGACCTAGATATGGGTTAAGTGACCTAGAAGATGAAGAGTATAAATAAGAGGCTAGGGTCTCTTATGAAAACACACTTATTGAAGATCTCTTGAGCATGATTGAAGATTTATTCTGAGAGAGAGATGGTCTAGACGATCTCATGAGCACATTAAAATCTCGGCAAGTCGGAGGTCATGATGGCAGAAGTCTCAGAAGTTTAGAAACCCTAGTTTCTGAGGTATACGCAGGCTACTTTGATCCAGAGCGCGTACATACACTGGATGAATGAGGACAGGGCACGTACAGTTAATGAGGTCTTGAAGATCTGTGTTTGAGCTAATGACAGGCTCTTGGCTGATGAAGAAGGTTCCAGATATGCATTCTATGGGCTCAGATATGCCATAGAAACTCTGGTATGGTTGCATTATTTGTCTTGATGGAAGTTCTTGTTAGTTGTGAGGTGAATGCTTGAGGCATTCTTGGTATGGCTATTGAGATGTGGTATGTGTTGGTTGATGGAGTGATCAACACTCTTGTGACTCAGTACTGATATGATGGCTACATTATACTTGTTGTTTATACATGATTGAATAACATTCATAGTGTATGGTTGAGATGTATGAGCAAGCTATTCGAGAGATTGGATGTGTTGTGACTGACAGTGGGTTAGACTAGACAGTTGAATATAGAAGAGAATGTGTTTGCAGGTTGCAGATGATCTGAGCATGTGATGAAAATGATAAACCCTAGTTGCTCAGAGGTATATGCAAGATATAGTATAGACTAGTAGCGTACATGCATGGGTTGTACTACTGGTAGGGCATGTACATATGCGTGATGAACTACCGATAAGTCGCGTATCTATGACATATTAATATATGTGGAGGATTGTTGCCTCATCTCAGTTGGTGCTGAGGATGTAAGATGAGTCTTTCATATAGAGCCGGTGCTCTTGTAGAGTTGTACTCTATTCAGTTGTTGCTGAAAAACCTTATGGTTGAGTTGTGGTTGAGAGAACCCATGCTTGTATATAGAATAATGAGATGATGATTAGTGACTTTGTTGGTTAAACTATCCTATATGGATAGTGATTTTCATTCCATTTCCGGTGGTATGTGGAATGTCACATAACTCCTCACGGTTTGAGAGTTATGACCTTACAAAGTTGGAGGACCCCCATATGATGTCTTGAAGCCCCAAATGGTCAAAGAAGTCGAAGTGCTTGAAAAGAAGAAATCATTATTTTAATGATAAAGTAAAGTGACAAAATCAAGAAGGATTATTCTAATAAAATAATGGAGAACTTTCTATTTATAGAAAGTGGTTAACCCTAAAATAAGGAAGTGACCTAGATATGGGTTAAGTGACCTAGAAGATGAAGAGTATAAATAAGAGGCTAGGGTCTCTTGTGAAAAAACACTTGTTGAAGATCTCTTGAGCATGATTGAAGATCTATTCTAAGAGAGATATGGTCTGGACGATCTCATGAGCACATTAAAATCTCGGCAAGTCTGAGGTCATGAAAACAAAAGTCTTAGAAGTTCAGAAACCCTAGTTTCTGAGGTATACACGAGTTTCTTTGATATAGAGAACATACATACGTGGGATGAATGAGGACAAGTCGCGTACAGTTGATGAGGTCTTGAAGATCTGTGTTTGAGCTGATGACATGCTCTTGGATGATGAAGCAAGTTCCAGATCTGCATTCTATGGGCTCAGATCTACCATAGAAACTCTGGTATGGTTGAATTATTTGTCTTGATGAAAGTTCTTTTTTTTTGTGAGGTGAATTATTGAGGCATTCTTGGTATGTTTGTTGAGATGTGGTATGTGTTGGTTGATGGAGTGATCAACACTCTTGTGACTCGGTACTGATATGATGGCTACAATATACTTGGTGTGTATACATTATTGAATAACATTCATAGTGTATGGTTGAGATGTATGAGCAAGCTATTGGAGAGCTTGGATGTGTTGTGACTGACTGTGGGTCAGACTAGACAGTGGAAGACAGAAGAGAATGTGGTTGCAGGTTGCAGAGGATCTAAGCATGTGATGAAAAGGATAAACCCTAGTTTCTCAAAGGTATATGCAAGTTGTAGTTTAGACTGGTAGCATATATACATGGGTTTTACCACTGGTAGGGCGTGTACATACACGGGGTGTACTACTGATAAGGAGCATACATACGTGGGTTGTACTACTAGTAGGGTGCGTACATACACATGATGAACTATCGACAGGTCATGTACTTGTGATAGATTGATATCTGTGGAGGATTGTTGCCTCATCTCAGTTGGTGTTGAGGATGTAAGCTGAGTCTTGCATATAGAGATGGTGTTCTTGTAGAGTTGAACTCTATTTAGTTGTTGTTGAAAAACCTCAAGGATTGTAGTCCATAATAAAAAGAAAATTGTACATGCATATCGTGTTCTTTGTGTTCCTTGTGGTGATGACTTGTTGATGATATACTTATGATATATGTTGCTGACATATGCTCACATCTAATTGTTTATAAATGACAACAATGAGTATTGAGTAAAAGTTGAATGCTGAATAATGAGTTTTATGTAAGAGGGAAGTTTTGGGAAAAATATCCCCACACTCATTCACCCCCCCTCTAAGTGTGGTAGGTGTGTCCAACAACTACTTTCTTTAGAGCTTTCACTAGGTGAAGAAGGAGAAATGGAAGGATACCTGACGGGTGAAGAAGGAGAAAGGTCAACATGAGTTTGATGTGTGGGTGGTGTGCTTACATATGAAGCACCTGCATTCGAGATCACTGGAGTGGAAAAAAACCATACCAGTAACCCAATTGTGAGACCTGGAAGGCTCAAAGTAGCTATGTAAGGAGGACCAACATTTCCGTAAGAAGGAAAAACAAAGGTTTCCCCTAGCAAAGGGGTTCCTTCATTGTTCATTCTGAGACCTGACGCCATAAAAAATAAAGATCCAACCTAGATTATACTAGGGAGAACAAACAACACACGCTAAAAATCTAGTAAACAAGCAAGCAAACAAAACCTTCTCTCAATGAGCACACTAGTTGGTGATGAAATCCAACATCACGAGAACAAAGTAAGAATGGGTTGGGATAGAGCAGGTGGAAAATTTACGTTGATGACCTGCTTAACGGACTTACACTTTGGTGCAAGCTCCCACACATAATCATGGGTATACCCTCCAAGGAGCCTGAGTGAGTTTGGCCAACGTTGATTCTCGGTACCGTGAAGACTTGCCCCTCCACAGTCACCTTATGTAAAGACCCTAAAGATATAGGCCACTAAGGTTACCAACTACAACAATAATGCCTGGGGAAACAGTCGACAGTCCGATCCATGCGCAAGGGCAGGGTATCTAGCCCGAAATCAACTTGAAAGGCTTCCACTCATCATCATGGGTATACCTTCAAGCAACCCCCATAATATGCGCAATCTCTACACCAAGACCAACAAAGCAGGGTGAGTAACTATGTCAGTCTTAATGCGACCTTAGTGTTATCACTGAAATTTCGTCCACACAGAGCGACAAGAACTCCACATCATCAGCACAGAAAAACAGTCATTCATGGCACAAGGATTAACTCCACAGCACAACAAAAGGGCCAAAACTATACAAAATTGGCTAAAAAATTCAAAAGCGCGTCGCGCCCATGGAAAACAAGCGCATGCGCGCCATACCTTCGTATATCGGGCGCATATGCGTGGTTGTGGGGTGCCAAACCCGCGCGCCTTCCAAACGGCACATTTATGAAGTTGGTCGGCCTCCCAACCACTAATGGATTGGCTCCCAAGTCGATTTGACATCAAATCCGAGCTCAATCTACGGGGGGAGGCTGGTCAAAGACCTAAGGGTGCCCTAAAGAGCCCCTTTTCACATTCAAAAGGGGTTGC
>JZKD02S0220442.1:182183-196372 GCA_000966675.3 Picea glauca | reverse complement strand
TGGATTTCACTAATCAGATCAGCCTATCTATTGGTGACATTAGTCCACTTTCATTTGTTTTCATTTTTATTTCCATGCTCATGTTTGTATTTAGTTTTTATTTAATTCTTGATAATAGTTTAGTTGTTTGCTTTCTAACCTTTTCCATCACAGCTGTCATGCCTAGCAGAGCCCAAGTAGGCATGTAAGCACTCACTTTTTGCTCACACATCGACGAAAAGAGTGCAAACACTTAGGTTTGACCCTTGTGTGAGAAGGGCTTCCGAGGACAAAATATAGCAATTGGATTTCACCTCTCCCTAACACAATATTCTATGTTTGTTTGCAGCTTTGTAAAGTTATCTTTCACACCTATTACAAATCCCTACAACTAATTTGATGTAGGTTTTCTACCAGAAAATATAAAAATGTCTAATCAATTTTTATTTTAGTGCTTTATTTTTAAGGTTGTTGTTACTCAAAAGGAAAATGGAGTGGAAAATATGGTGTTTTGACTGACTCAAAAGTTATGCAAAGAGATGAAGATTCAATTTTTTCATTTCGATGAAATCTATGCTATGAGAAGGAGAAAACATTCATCATTACAGATGCACAATGTCCCAAAAAAACCAAGAACCATGCAATTCCGCTACTTCAAATGAAATCTAGTTTCACTACCCAAAAGAAAAAATGTATTTATATTCTTTGTTTGATTATGACGTATACATAAATTAAATACAAAAAATTCAATTCTCCACTACTTTCAATCAGGAGAAAGAGTCCTATGCAGATGCAAAAGACACAAAGCAAAAGGGCTACAAACAAAGCATGCACTCAAGGCAGTGAGGTATGAAATAAAACAAGTAGAAACTTGTTCTAATAAGAAAGAACAACATCAAGTATTCTACAACCAATAAAGCATTCAAGGAATACAATAAAATGCAGAGAAGAATCCAAGAAATGATAGGGAGAAAGATAAATCACTCAAAATTGTCCTGTCAAAAAAGTAGCTAGAAAGGGAAATTTCACATTTCTAAAAAAGGTTTCAAGATCCATTCAATACAATAGGGAGTGATCAGCATTAAAAACCATAAAAACACAATCCAAACAACTTCACAAACCAACCACATACTCTGGGTAAAGATATATACAAAACAAGCTACAAAAGACTAAGCAGAAGAAGGAAAAAACTCTCAAAAAAGAGACTAGCGCTCCCTAACACAAGGGTACAAAGTGTTGCAACGCTCCCTAAAACATTGTAGGGGAGCATTGGCGCTCTGGTATGGCCTAGGGGGGAGTTCTAATCCTCCTAGAAACTCAAAAAAAGAGCAAACAATTGCAAAAAACTCACTCAGAATGCATGAAAATTGGTGAAATTGCTAGTGAAGGTAGGAGAAGGTTAATGGATGATGAACAACCAGGGATTGCTTGGGAAAATTACCTCAAGGATCAAATGGAATAGTGCATATATCCTTGATTTTCCTTACCATATCTTTCATTCAGTCAAATAAATGAGAAGAAAACACTAAAATGATTCCAAGTCTTCAAAGGAAGAATGACTCAAAGTAAGGAAAAAATGTCAAAAAATCCAAACAAAAGGTGATCAATTCTTAAAAATAAAGGTTTTTAAGGCCAAAACATAGATACACTGAGGTGGTAAGAACTCTGAGCAAATGAAAACAATAAAAAATGGACTCAGAGACTAATTCCCCACAAGATTTTTCTTAGAAAAAGGGCAGCGCTATGGTGTTAAGGGCACCAGAGTGTTGCAATGCTTTGTGGAAGCTTGCCAAGGAGTGCCAACACTCTGGTAGTAGAGGCAGGGAAGCACTAGCCTCTTAGACTTCATAAAAATGACCAAAAATGCAAAATCTCAAGCAAATTCATAATTTCAAAGTGTATGAGATGAATTAAAGAGCCAATCAACACATCTAAGAAACAAAGACATAGTATGAATAAGATCAAAAAGTGAGCAAAGGCCAAAACAATATCTAGGAAGGAAACCAAAACTGAAAGCTTTGATCTCCCCAGTGGAGTCGCCAATTTTTGTTATAGGAGAATCCCTGTGTGAACAAGTGTATTTCCTCTTGGATACTAGACCCCTCTAACCAAGACAGAAAGGTGCTAATGTGGGCACTGACATTCCTTTTCATGAAGCTAAACTATTCAAGGAAGAAGAAGAAAGAAAGGTAAATACCTTTACTGACATTTGTCCTGCTCATTCTAGGCTAATCTTGATCTCCAAGTTCTTCAGAAGGTCCTGCAATACAATGAGCTCAAAGGCCAAAACAAGATCTAGGAAGGAAACCAAAACTGAAAGATTCAATCTCCCCAGTGGAGTCACCAATTTTTGTTACAGGAGAATCCCCCTGCGGACAAGTGGATTCCCTCTTGGGCTCTAGACTCCTAAGACCAAGACAGAAAGGGTGCTAACATTGGTCACTGACATCCTTTTAAACCTAGCTAAGCTAATGTATAGAGAAGAGGAAGAAAGGTGTACCTTTTTAATGACGTTCATCCTTGCATAGTCCGAGTTGAGATTTGAACCCCAAGTTCCTCGATAAGTCCTGCAAAACAAACAAAGATAGAACAAGATTCCTATTCTACTAATATTAGCTTGAAACCAGATCTATCTAATAGAGACAAGTTCATGTAGAATAAACACAACCTTGAAAGAAACAGGCCAAGCACATATGTACATTAATGAAAACAAAGCAAAGTTATTACAACCATGATGTAGATGCAACAGCTTCACCAAGCTCTCTTTGTCCAGTCCCTTTCTCAAATAATCCACCATCAAAATGAATATGCTTTCACTAATAAATATCCCTTATGAGATCATAAATTTGATTCCTCTAAACTCCATATGATTTTACCATGAGAAGGCCTCCTTATATAATCTTGGAGAGACCCAACCACCTTAGAGATTCTTGGGATAGGTTGAGGATATTTCTCTTTCAGTTGTGGATCCTCCCTAAGATCCATCCTTGACCTCAGATCCAAATCCAAATGATTTCCAAGATGAAGGGAATTTTTTCCTGATTTTCCTCAACATCCCAAAAATTTCTCAAACGGGTCAGTGCTCCCCCCAAAGGGTGCACAGAGCATTGTGACACTCCCCCAAAGGAGGGTACAGAGTGCTAGCACTCCCTTACAATGGGAAGGGGATTTCTACACAAAATTTCCTTAAAAAATCCCAGCTCTCCCCAAAAATGGTCTCCTAGGTGTTGCAACGCTCCCCCAAAGAGGGGTAGGGAGCGTTAGCACTCCCTGATAGTGGTGTTGACGGGCGAAATTGAACGCTCGTCAACTGGAGGAGTGAATCTGGTCCGGGGTTGTCTAAATAACCCAAGCCGTTTGGATTAATCCACTCAACGGGTTTAGCGGCTCCGTTGGGCAATCTAAATCCTAGGAAAGTGAAAAAACTAAACTAAAGAAACTAACTAAGTGAAAAACAGTTGCTGCAAACTATATACAAATCTAATATATATTCACAGTTTGCTAAATATTTATAAAATAGTAATCCTACTTATTAAATATATAGTGTATTGATATGATTAAATCTCTATTATATGTATAGTATTCACAAAATGCAAATTTTAATTGAAATCTGCAAAATCATACATGAATTGACTTATGACAGTGAAGTTGGTGTTTTTATTTTTTTATTTTTTTATAACTTTTATAAACAGGAAATGAGATGGAAATTATCTAGCTAAGCAATAAAAATAACAATCCGTACTGTGTATCTAAACTACAGAAAATTCTTATATTAATTAAACTATTAAAATGAACTAGCAAACTGACCTGAAATATCATCTCCTATTCGTCCTGTGCATAGCATCTGCGTTAGTTGTTTGATGAGGCCAACCCGCACCAGATTTTCCAATACTTCACGTAAACATGAAGCAACAATGCTTTGAATGCTAATGAAAGAACAAGTAAGATATGTAGCAACACCAATTTATCATTTGACAAACGATCATGTTAAGATAAATTTGAATATGATAATTTGTATATAACTGTTCATTGAACAAAGAAGATCAACCTTCTAATCATCAAACGCAAACATATTTATTGTTGTATATAAAATGAGAGACATAAAATATGGACACTATTTAAATCCCATCACATCAACCTATAACAAATTATGATATCTAAAGTAGTCAAAAATTTGATTACAAATTGAAATGAACAAAAACTTGAACAAAAATATGATATATTGAAGCTAAAGCCGTGCAAATATCCACTTTCATTCAAATCTGAATAATCACCAATCCATAGTTTCTGCTCCCAAGCAGCAATGGTCTTTGTTTACAACATAATACATTTATAAAGGCCACATGATCAAAACATTCCTTGTGGAAATTATCAAAGTTGTTCCAAAAATCATGGAAATACAATCTCCCAAATTCCCATTTCTATGTAAAACCAACAGCCTAATCTAAAACCATGTAAAGAAATAGCATGTTCAGAGATGCCACTAGCGATCCAATTTCATTTAGAATTCCTCTGTACCTGAAAACACACAAGAATACACAATTTCAAATTGTATTTTAATTGTAAAATCAACAAATTCAAATTTTAATGACTAGCTACAGAATCTCACAATTCTAAAGCTAGTTCTTATTATAAACAGAATTGAGTTTTATCCATTCAATCAAAACAAAAATTGATGCAATTTGAGAAAACAAATCCTAAATACTAATTCAAAACACAAACAAAATCATTTTAAAATCACTCTTAAAATACCATACCTCGGATTCAGAGATTCGTTTTGATCAAGCTATTTTTGAATTGACAATGGCAGTGGTCGCCTCTACATTTTTAAAGATAACAAAGCCTGCGGTCTTCTGCCTTTTATCATTAGCTTGCAATCTATTGTTTTCTTTGGTTAGCACATTTACTCGGTCCTCCAAGGACTTGATCCGATATTGGAGCAAAGGGACGTCTGTATAATATCGGTCGAGCCACGACTTGCATTCATTGCACTGTGGTTGAATAGGCTGTGTATTCACAAGTGAGGAACTTCTTAATTTACCAGCAATTCCACTATCGAGTTTGATCCCAGGGAAGTTGGGGTCATATTTAAGACACGGTGGGAGGTTCATCACATAGTCATAGGGCTTAACTGAGCAAAGTCCATGTGAGTATGGATACTCCTCGGTCAGAAATCGTTCGATTTCGAAATCAGAATCTTCACTCAACAGAATTGGTTTTTGGTCTTTGTTTTCTTTAGGTTTATTACGAGCACACCATGAGACCCAGCGCGCGACCTTTTTACCTTTGTAATTGATATCGTTGTTACCCTTACCCTTTTTCCTTGCAGACCTTTTAACAAGCTTACCGCCATCTTTTGGACATGAATCAGGCAGGGTGTCGAGTTGGGTAGTGTTTGGGTAGGTCGAGGGTTCAACAGAGGGCGAGAGCGTAGGAGGGGGAACGATAGGCCCGACAAGGGTTTCTGTAACAACAGTTTGTCAACTTGTCCAATTTCAGGACTGGCAAAACCATTCCTCAACAAGAAAGCATCCCAACAATCGTCATTCACCTTAACTGATTAATCACAATAATTTTAACTAAACAGTGGTGGAAGAGGCTGGAGTCAGCTTTCTCCCTCTTGAAATGTTTAGCCATTTTATATAAACTCCAAAGGAGGAAATGTGGCATATTTAAGGGAAAATCTATGAAACTCATGAGCAGCCACAGGTGGTATAGGAAAACTAGACCGTATCTACCCTCACATGTAACAAACTTCTTAATAATAGCCAAAAAATCATGCCATCTAGATTTCAAAGCTATAACAGGCATACGTTTGTCACAACTATTAATCTCCCTTGAGGTAAACAGCAGTGGCCAGGGTACTTTGTCAACCTTCGAATTTTTAAACCATTTTTGTCCCTCGACTGGCAAACCAGTGGCTGAGCTAATGAAATTCTCTTTCAACTCGAGTTGGATGTCCCCAACTTTGGCCTGCACCCATCGAACGTAAGCGTGAATTGTTGATCAAATGCCAGGTTGAAACCCTCGAACTTCTCAATAAAAACCTGCCAACCATTCCTCTCTAGGTCCTCTCGGGCATTATCAAACAACAACAAAGTTTGGACACCGTTGGGTTCGATTCGCACTACAAGAGCCATAGCTAATATCACAAAATCAACAGGGTATTCGGCAAGAGGGTTTGACAGGGTAGACACAGAACCATTTTCCCGAAGCTTCCCCAACACAAAGTAAAGGCAACCTGAAATGCAAGACAGAGTGTTAATGCTTATGCGTGCGAGGATGGTGGAGTAAATTGGAACCATGCAAGAATATCATGTCGGGATGTACAATCAATGACACCTTGGTATAATGGTACATTCAAATCACAACAATGCATATCCAAAATAATTTTAATCAACATGTCAAATGAATTATCACATAACCACGATTTGACCCAAAAATCAATATGTTCAATCAACCATTGCATCGAAGTTTATGTAAATTGACACCTTTTAACAATAATCAAAAGCATAAATGTTTAGTGTTTTGATAAATATGTGACCAGTGGTGTGTTTGAGGTCAAAGAGTTATAACCATATGAACAAATAGGTTCATGATAAACCAAATGATCATTTGATGTCATCAACATGAATTCTAACTGTGGGTTTTCACGCTTGCAGTCGTGAAAACGAAAACGAAAAGTAGGTATGCAAAAGCGAAGAATAATGATATCATTTAAACAGTTGCGATGATTAATGAGGGTTTAAGAACCTTGTGTAGGCATATTGTAAAGAAAAAGATAGAGATTAATATGGCTGCTAACAAGTGGGTAGGGGAGCGTTGCCCTTCAAAAAATCATTTTTAAGTGGTATTTTCCATGGTAAAATATTTGTACTCTTTGTCATGTGATTTCTCCTTCTTAAACTAGTCTTTGAAGGTGTCTTAAGTGTCCCTGTGATGTTGTTAGAGACACGACATAGGCAATATTACAGTATGATGTCTGTGATGCTTGCCATCAAGATGTGACACTTGCGACACTTGTAATGATGACAATAGGTCATCATTGAAGTGATTAATTTTGATGTGTAACACAGAGGCATGATTCCAGGGGGAGAAATGGTCACAGAGATGCAGAGAATAGAGGCATGGTTCTAGGGGGAGCATAAGTTATATGACCTCAGTATTCCATGAAATGATTTCAGTATTGAATCAGAGTGTTGCTATCAATGCCAAATGGGGATATTGTTGATTAAGGTTGTTTTTCATTGATGTCAACCCTTGAAGAAAGTCCGGTAGAAGAAAGGTTTCGGTAATGGACCCAAGGTTGTTTCATGTATAATGGTACGAGTTTTAATATATTTGAAGGTAATACTATTCTATATGGATAGTGCATGTCATGCCATTTCTGGTGGTATGTGGAACGTCACACAACTCCTCACGGTTTGAGACTTATGGCCTTACAAAGTTGGAGGACCCTCATATGTTGGCTTGAAGCCCCAAAATTTCAAAGAAGTCAAAGAGATTGTAAATAATAAATTATATAAATGATAAAGTAAAGTGACAAAGTCAAGAAGGATTATTTAAATAATAAAGTGAAGTGACAAAATCAAAGAAGATTATTTAAATGATAAAGTGAGGTGACAAAGTCAAGGAGGAATATTTAAATGATAAAGTAATGGAGAACTTTCTAATTATGGAAAGTGGTTAACCCTAAAAATGAGGAAAATAGGTTAAGTGGCCTAGAAATAGGTTAAGTGACCTAGAAATGGGTTAAATTACCTAGAAATAGGTTAAGTGACCTAGAAATGGGTTAAATTACCTAGAAATAGGTTAAGTGACCTAGAAATGGGTTAAGTGACCTAGAAGATGGAGAGTATAAATAAGAGGCAAGGCTCTCTCATTTTACATAACACTTGAGAATATTGAATATATATAGATGACTAAGGTAACCAAATGATATCTAAGCTGAATTTCACAGGGAAGGTGAAGAAAAGAAGGTTGGAATTCAAGGAAGGATAAATTCTTTTGATGATGCTTTCTAAGGTATGTTATTTACAAAACATCTCACCATTTTCACAATAATTTTTTTTTCTAGAATGATTTAGATAGTTATATTGATAGGCCATTGAGGAAACATATTCAAGTATATATGGTAAAAAATTCAGCTTGTGGGTCATTGTATTTTTGGAGTTACACTCCGTGGAAAATAGGGTTTGTGGCTAGTTCTAAAACTAGTCTAAAACAAGTGTTTCGGGTAAAAAAGTCATAAATTATTCATAACATATCCAAATTTAATAAGAACAAATTTGTTGGTTAGAGTACAGTCTGTAGTATGTTGTGTAACAGTTTCAAGTCCATTCAACAAATATTATGTACAGGACACGCTCTACAAGGTCACTCTCTAGAATAATCCAGAATTCAGCAAGGTATGTCATTTTTGCTATAACTCATTTCCTGAGAGGTTCCAAGTAGTGACACTTGGAGGAATTGCATAAAACACACTGAAGAGAATTTTTTTATCATTGTCATATTTTTATTCATTACAGGTACATAGTTATGATTATTTCAAGTCAAGGTTGTTGACTAATCCAAAACTAGTCATGTGAGACTAAAGTAAAGTTTGATGAAAATGCTAGTATCTTTTTGTTAAAGTTAAGGAATGTTTACAGGTATGTGATCATATACACCAGATCTATTACATAGTTACAAATCAGATTTGGATGATGAAATTAATGAGGGATTTTGATTAAGGTACATGTTGGGGACATGGTTGAGACAAGTAGTTGATGAGTTGGCACATACATGAGGTGTATAGTTGATGAAGTTGGTACATACTGATGATTCATAGTCGATGAGTAGTTGACACATGATTGGTACATACTTGGTACATGGTTGGATGCACTTTTTTTATGGTACAGGTTGATTATAGGTTGTTTGGTACAGGTTGGTGCGTGGTTGATGCACTTGTTTATGGTACAGGTTGATTACAGGTTGAGGTACAGGTTGATGCATGGTTCAGGTTTATTGGTACAGGTTTACAACAGTATATCTCATAGTGATAGTGTGATAGTGGTTCCATCATTCTACTTCTACATCAAGGTGGTTGGACGGGGCAAGGATAGGTGGTTGTAGCCAACTTCTAGTTGTAGCCAGAGAACATAGGGGGTTGTAGCCTCCTTTTGGTTGTAGCCAAAGAATAGGGGAGTTGGAGCTTCCTTCAGGTTGTACCCTAAGAAACAACGGGCTTGGAGCCTCCTTCCAGTTGCATATAGAAAACAAAAGAATTTGGTGCTTCCAATGAATGTAATTCTTCAAGACATATAAGAAAAATCATTCTGTGGTTTTCTCCCACTTTGGGTTTCCACGTAAAACATTGGTGTACTGTGTATGTGTATGATTGTTCATTTGTTCATTGCTTATTTACTTTGTAGTTAATTGATGATAATGCTAGATTGATATAACACTTGGATTATATGGTTAAAAAGGATTAAATTGACCTATTAATGATTCACCCCCCCTCTCATTAATTCAACATTGACTACTTTGACCTTTTGGGGCTTCTAGATGACATATGAGGGTCCTCCAACTTCGTAAGGCCATAACTCTCAAACCGTGAAGAGTTATGTGACGTTCCACATAGAAAAATAAATGGCATGACATGTACTATCCATATAGAATAGTATTACCTTGAAATATATTAAAGTTCATACCATTATACATGAAACAACCTTGTGTCCATTACCCAAAATTTTGTGCTACCAGAATTCACAACCAGACTTTCTTCAAGGGTTGACATAAATGACAACCAACCTTAATAAACAACTTAGAATAAACAAGTATGTCATCTAGGAATACTATGAAAAACGTATCCAAGTAATTTTTGAATATCTCATTCATTAAGCACATAAACACAGTTGGTGCATTGGACAGTCCAAATGGCACCACTACAAATTCATAATGCCCATACCTAGTTCTAAAGGTTGTCTTATTGATGTGTTCTTCCTTGATTCTTACCTGATGGTACCCTAATATCAAGTCTATCTTTGAAAATATCTTTGCCCCTCTTAGATGATCAAAGATTTCATCAATTCTGGGTAGAGGTTACTTTTTCTTCACAGTCAATTTATTCAATTGTCGAAAGTCAATACACAGCCTCAAAGTTCCATCCTTATTTTTGACAAAAAGTATTGGTGCTCCCCAAGGTGAAACACTTGGACGTATGTACCCTTTATTCAACAATTCTTACAACTGCATTTGTAATTCTTTTAATTGTGTTGTACTCATTCTGTAAGGTGCTTTTGATATCAGGGTAGCTCCTGGTAGAAAATCAATAGAGAAATCTATCTCCCTCTTTGGTGGAAACCCTGGTATTTCTTGGAATACATCTTCAAATTCTTGTAGTACTAAAAATTATTCAAGGCTTGACCCCTTTTGTTGGCACAGGGGAAAACCCAGGGTTCAACTCTAATAGCGCACCCACAAGCCCTAACTACTATCCCTTTTGGCAACACCTGTGAAGCATATCCAGTCTCACCTAAAGTAGATATAGGGGGTTGCAGGACATAGGTGTCTACAACCAAAAGGAATGCAAAGTGGATTCACAGCAAAAACACACAACCACCTAGTTATTATTTATTCTCCTTAAACCTAGTGCGCAAGTTATATTTCAGATCTAACACAATATCACAATAACATCATATCAAATGACAGGGAACATAGCATCAATCACACATGACACAAGATATACGTGGTTCACCCTCTCCCTAGGGCTACATCCACAGAACTATGCTTTATGATATATTAAGATGGAAGTATACAGTTCTTATATGCACTCTTAGCTAGCAGATCTTCTCTTCTTCTCTCTCTTTCTCTCCCCTCCCTGCACACCCAGCTGAATATCTTACAATACCAGAAGGCTCTCACACTTAGCACTTATCTCTCACACAACAACGATCACTCAATAGTAACTATGAACTCTCCACCAATAACAAACCCTTTCTTACTCCTCTCGATCTATATATATACATTACAATAGCTCTCGGACACCCTTAGGATGAAACCTAGGTGTCAAAACCCTAGATACCAAAACCCTTGGTGTCTAAAACCCTAGGTCAACTTGACCCATGTTTTCAGGGCTTCATCAGCCTGTATTCCCTTCCTTCACACATGGTGCTCCAAAGTATCTATTGACATGTTCTTTCGCTTGTTGCATTGTCCATGATCCCTCTTCCTTTATAATATGTCATCCTCGATCTCCTATTCCAACAAATTACTTTCTCTTACTTCGCTCCATCTTTCTTGCTCTTTTGTTCACTTCGACCCATTATCAGTCACTGTTTCTTCCGCATAGCTCACATTTTTCCTTTTCTCCCTTAATATTCACTTACTTCCATAACCAAGGGCCAACACTCACCTGTGACCCATCCCGAGGCACTTCAGGTCTGAAATTTTTGTTTCTCTTTGACTGCAGACTGTGCTTTCTACTCTGTCCCTCCCTTCTATGTGCAGATTGTCTTTTTTGTGTCTAGTACCTAGTTTCAACTGCACCTAGTACCTAGACCCTTTTCCTCATGCTTTTACTAAGAGTTGTGAGGCAGTTGGTTGTCATAATACAATTTCAAACGTATTTCATTCACCAAACCTTCCTTCCATTCTCTAGTCAAAGTCTTCAACTGTGCAGCTCCTCCTTATGTAACATAGGCAATCTCATATGGCCCAAGCCAATTCATCCTAAACTTCCCTAGATGCTTCATGAACTTACTGTCGTATACCAATACCAGATCTCCTTGCTTGAAATCTTTCTTCTTGATGTTTCTGTCATGGTAGGCCTTTTCGCTTTCTTTCTGAACCTGCTGGTGAAATCCTGCAATAAATATGTCTTCTTTGGGTGGATCTACCAGCAATCCCTTCTTACACACAATATGGCCTAGCAGCACTCTGAAGGGTGAAAAGAAGATGCACTTCTTTAGGTTCAAGGCAATCTGACATTGCAATTTATGTAAAAAATCCTTAAACGCTTCGACCACCACCCTAAAAAAGATGGCTGGTGCATTCTTCAATCCAAATGGCATCACTGTATACTGGTAGGATCCCCATTCTATTGCAAATCTGGTCTTATGTCGATCTTCCTTGGCAATCTGGATCTGATGGTATCCTGAAAATCCACATGTAAAAGAATATACCTCATGTCCTCCTACATTGTCTAGCACTTCATCAGTGAATGGCATAAGGAATGAGTCATGCAAACATGCATCATTTAGCTTCCTAAGATCTACACAGATATTGATTTCTCTTGTATTATTATCTTGTACCACCATAGGGCTAATCCACTCTAACTCTTCAACAAGTTCTATGATTCCTACTTCCAGGATTCTGTCAAGTTCAATCTTCACTTTCTCCTTATATTTGGGGTTCAATATGTAGGGTCTCTGTTTGACTGGCCTTGCATCTGGTTTCAAATGGATCCTCATCTCTCCCATGGGTCCTTTAATTCCCTTCATATCGGTGAACTTGGTTGGAAACAAGCCCTAATATTCATGTAGTAATTATGTGATCTTGTCAATGGTGGTAGCATCCCAATAATCTCCAACATTAGCAAGTTTTGGTCTTTGTTTTGTTCTAATGTTGATTTTATTTTATTTTAATTGGTTTTCCAAAAAAAGGTAGTTCGACTCCTGGTCCTTCTACATCTCTTTGGCCTTTTGTTTCTGTGATGTTCACATTCCTAGGATCATCGTCTTCAGCAAAATTGATATTGTAAAAACCTTGTAATTTCTAAAGAGGCGCAGTCCATTCATCCTCTTTTTTCTCCAAAGGGAGGCTAGGTGCCTCCTTGAACACTTTCTATCTTACAACATGTAATGCTTGATCTAATGTAGGATATTGGATTTTAAAAAAAAAGGTAGTTACAAAGTTATGGGTCATACCTTCCTAATCTGCAGTGATTGTTGGCAAATATTTAACAGGTAGCGCATGCTTGTCATTGATGGCAAGTACAACAGTGAAGATGACATGAGTATAGGAAGAGTGTAAGAGACGGGCATCAAAAGTAGTTTGGGAAGACGCTGCAGAGCAAGCCTGATAAGCTCAAAAGAGATAGTGCAGAGGATGTTTGGTATGTTTTATAGGCAGCGTAAGATTATCATTGATGGAAAGTACAATAGTAATGATGGCTTGAGTACAACAGCGATGATCAACAGGCAAAGAGAAGATAAGTCCAGGAAGATCGAATGATCGAAGGCTCGAGAAGCATTTCTGATCGTTGGATCCCATCCAAATTCCCGACAGGATGAGGGCCATTATATCTGAATAAAGACATGAAGAGCATGCTGAAGAGGAGGATAGATCTTAGGCGTCAGATCTGAGCGCAGGGTCCGACCAGCATTGGATCGAGGAAAACCTGCACGTTCTTTAAAGTGCAAGGAGTAGAGGGATCACAAAATCCTGAAAGAAGGAGGACTGTCCATCTCAGGGGGTTATGTGGACCTTTGATCCGACTCCCTGTCGGAGTTTTGAGGATCGCATGTTGGAAATGTCAAAGAAACATTGCAACAGGAATCCCAATTTCGCGATATGCAAAATTGTGACTTAAATCGAAGTCGTTGAATCAAGATCAAATCTGAACCGTTGATTCCAGTCCATGTCAAAGTTTCAAGGATCGAGTGTTGAAGTTGTCAAAGAACATTCACCACAGGAATCCCGATTTCGCGATATGTGAAATCACAATGTAATCTGAGCCGTCAGATTAAGGTTGAATCTGGATCGTTGATTCCAATCCTTGTCGGAGTTTCGAGGATCGAGAGTTGGACATGTCAAAGACTATTGACATCAAGAATCTTGATATCACGATATGTGAAATCGCGATGTAATCTAAGCCGTCAGATTAAGGTTGAATCTGGACCGTTGATTCCAGTCCTTGTCCGAGTTTCGGGGATCGAGAGTTGGACATGTCAAATATTATTGACATCAGGAACCCCGAAATCACGATGTGTGAAATCTTGACTGAATCTGAACTGTCAGATCAAGATGTGATCTAGACCGTCGACTCGACTCACATCAGTAGACCACGTCAGCTAGGAACACGTGGCACAACCAGGTAATGACAAGTCTCAGACTGATTCAACATTTTAGGCACATGTAAGTCATGAATCAGAGTGACACGTGGCAGTATTCAACACGTGTCAATCCACGTGTGATGTCAGCAAATTTACACCACTTGGGAGATGGAC
>JZKD02S0220442.1:160713-181577 GCA_000966675.3 Picea glauca | reverse complement strand
GGTTCAAGTGGGTGCTTGAACACAGGGAGTTGGTGCTTCCTTCTAGTTGGTGCTAGAGAAACCAGGGAGTTGGTGCTAGAGAAACCAGGGAGTTGGTGCTTCCTTCTAGTGGGTGATAGAGAAAACAGAGAGTTGGTGTTCTCAACAAGTTGCAGCTTGCAAAACTAAGGTTGTAGCCTCATTATGAGTTGGTGCTCATATGTATGATACTATAAAGAATGTAAATATTACTTATCATATAAAGAAAAAGAGGTTTTTACCCTGCATGAGTTTCCTTGGGAAATATCTGTCTTTGTGTTTCTCATATATGTGAATGATGCTGAAAGTGCCATTGTTTATTTCCCTGCATTATTGTGATCATCATTCAATATCTCTACAAAGAGTTTAAAAGAACCATAATTGTTTAAGCACGGTAACAACTGATTCACCCCCCCTCTCAGTTGTCCAACAGTGATGAGGTGGAGTTCTACTTGAAGATACCAATTAATGGGAGTTGTGTCCAGTGTGTTAATGAATTTGTGTACCCACTGTTCTTGAGGAATATTTCTCCAGGATTCCTTGCAACTTCGCACATGGTTTTTCGGACAGCTTCGACCTGTGTACCTAACTTCACAGCCTTCTACTTGCTATGAAAATCATGTTGTCATCAAAGTGTGACATTGTACCCAGTCTGTAATGTTGTTTTTGTGTGTCCCCCACCATCTCGCTGGAGTTGATTTCAAGGCCTCATCCATTTCCAAAAATATTTGTTGTGTTGGTACAATTTCTTCAAATTCCAACAAGAATTCTTCTAAATGATTCAGACCATCAAAGGTGGTAAAGTTACTTGTTGTTGTGTCGATCCAACAAACTTCTCAGGTTAATCTAGAACATCTCCTTGTAGATAATTCATACATTTTTTTCTGCTAGTTCTCTAGTGCTTCTTCTGAATTTGATGAGCATGTGCTGTTACTTCTCCAGCTCAAATTCCCATATGTTGTAGGATTAATGTAGTCTTGTTGTCTGGCTGTTAATTTGTATATGTTTTCTAGTTCATATGCATGGTCTTATTCTCTGATGGGTTCTATGTATCTCTAACCTTCATCAGGATCCAAAGGTGAAATGACCCTAAGGCCATCTCCTTCAAACATCATTCTTCTTTTCTTTAAATCAACCACAGTGGAATTATTGAAAGCCCAATCGATTCCTAACAATGCAAGGTAAGGACAACTATCATCAACTATCTCAATCACCTCGAATTCTACAAACGTCCTTACTCCGTCGATGTCCACGAGGTCATGCTCCAGTCTTCCAAAAGGGCTTACAACTTACTGATTATCCATCCTAAGCCTGATAGGGGAATATATCAACTTAGGTTTTCCCATCAGTGCCCAGGTCTGCTTCGTCATGACATTGACCTCCGACCCTAAGTTGAGGACCACATAATCTAAATTGTACTCTCCAATATGAGCATTAAGGTGTATTTATTTATTTGTCCTTACCTTTTTAGAGACTTGGTGTAGTACTTTATTCAGTAAGGGATCTATCTTTCCTAGCTCATACTGTCTGACCAAATTTTGTAGTTCTTGTATGTCTTTTTCATCTTTAATCAACTCAATAAACGTATACAAGAAACATACAAGTTTACTCACCTCTTTTCCATCTCCAGAAGAAGCAAACTTATCAAATCCCAGAGGCATTCCACATTCTCTTACTTCTAGTCGAACCTTTGATGAAGAAGCCTAATCTCTTCCGAATTACTTTCTTGCTTCCTCAAATATCTACTTCTCTTTCCTTGGATCAAACTCTTGTGTCTTCTCTGTATCTTTCCTGACTCCTGATTCTTTTGTAGTCTTTCCTTGGGTCACTATGTCTTCTCCTGTAACAATGCATCCTCTAGTGATAACAATGACTCTATGATCTTCTCCGCGAGGCTCTACCTTGATTAGTTTTATTTGTCAGTTTCCTCCTCTCTTCTCCTGAAGCTTAGCCAGTAATGCTGGACATTCCTCGATAACATGCTCGAATGAGTTGTAGTAGCTGCAAGTAGTACAAGGGTTTTGAGAGTCCCTTTACAAGTGTCCTGGTTGTGCACAATTATAACAGATGATCTTTCCTCGACCTCGACCCATACCTCCTCCTCTTCCTCTTCCTCGGAATCCACCACAAGGGTTGAAGTTTCCTCTCACAGGGGAATTATACTATGCAATGTTTCCTTCTTGTTGTACTTTGCCTTGAATTTTGTATATATCGCTCGACCTTTCATGCATGAGATCGTAAGCCCTAAAATCCCTATCATCATGTCCTACCAACTTACAGAATGTGAAATACAGATTTGTGGGTGTCTAGACATATTTTTGCAGATAATAACATTCATCGGGGCGATGTCTATTTCTACATACCTCACACCAGGGTAGGGTAACTTTCTTCAAAGGGATCAAAGCTCCAAAGGCCAAGTATTCATGAAATAGGGGACAATGCTCCTTGTCATGGCCTTCTGATTTTCATCTGATACACCATATGTCTTCTCTTTTATCTTTTCCCTTGTCTTTCTTCATATCTTCGACCTATAAAGACAAACTAGTTAGTTGACTCAAGATTTGACTCATACCTGATTTGGATTCTCCTGTAGGGGTTGATTCTAAATTCATAGCGATATCCAACGCATCAGAGGAGCTTTGATGTGTGGTAAGAGGGTAGCAATGAACCATTCCTTGTTCTGCTCATCTGGGATCTGAAAAATCAAATGGCCTGTTAAGGTCTTAAATCTTTGATCAAAATCCCACACAGGTTCAGTTGTTCTCTACTTGATTTCTTTTAGTTCTGTAATGCACTTCCACTCTGACTTAGATTTCTTGAATTCGTCAATTAGCGCAGTCTTAATGGAATTCAACAGTTTAGGTGCAACTCCTTGGATGAATTTTGTATACCATCTCAATGTGTGATATCTTAGGGTAGTACTGAACTGAGCTCATTTGACAGCTTCGTCGGTAATATTCTTAATACTCCACACAGCTTCACATAGAAACTAGTGTTGATCGGGATCTTCATATCCATATCCTCTAAAGGTGGGTAACCTCATCTCATCTACCATAGATCTTCCTAGGTTTCCTGACTGAGTATGTGGTAGATTACTAGTGACAGTTCTTTGAGTGTTCTAATGACTTAGGTTACTCTGGTTACTTAACGTTGTTGAAACAACCGGAGTACTAATAGTACTTACTTCAACAGTCAGTGCAGTTTCAGAAGATTTTGGCTCTTCTCAGCGAGGTTCTTCTGTCCTAGCAAATTCTGAATACTCTTCATCTTTCAGATCTGCCTCTTCTCCACTGTAAAACCCTTTGTCTCCGTATTTCTGCTTAAACAGGTTCACGAGGTGAACTTCTCTGAACACTCTCCCACTGCGTGCATGTCCAGCCTCTGTGTCATTGTCGTTGTCTGAATTTTTGAAAATTATCTCTTCCAATCTGACTGATTATTGTATCTTCAATATGTTCTTCTCATGCAATAGCATCTTGATCTTAAACTTCAGAAAATGTAAAAAAATTCCTCTAGGTCCCTTAAAGAAATATCTCTCTGCTTGGCTATATGATTCCATAGTATCAACAATAAACTCAGTGATATACCCTCTGATGGTACTATCAAACCAGTGATATACTTCTCTTGACATGATGCTATCAACTCTCTTGACCTTCTTGATCAGCATCAACATCCAAACCACAGGTGGTCTGAGTCTGACTTCGAATTGGGTATCTCCTAACCTAGCTAGCCACTCATATAGCTCCTGATGGATTCCTCCAAATAAAATCTCATGTATATTAGTAAATATATATCTTCCCAACCAATCCTCTGTACTAATATTAGGGTTCTTGTTTTATGCTTCAACGAAGTCCTTTTCTTGATATTCTATCCACTTCTGAATCTTTGTCTTCAATGGAAACCACCTTGACATTCCCTCAAGAAAATTTTGGTCCCGGCAATGGAACCATTTGTTGGCACAGGGGTAGACCCAGGGTTCAGCTCTAACAATGCACCAACAAGCCCTAACTATTGGCCCTTTCAGAAACACTTGCAAAGAAGATGCAGTCTCACCCAAAGTAGCTATAGGGGGTTGTAGGACACATGTTTCTACAACCAGAAGGAATGAAAAGTGGATTCACAATAAAAACACATAGCCACCTAGTTATTCTTTATCTTCCTTAAACCTATTGCACAAGTTATATTTCAGATCTAACACAATATCACAATAGCAGCATATCAAATGACAGAGAACACAACATCAATCACACATGACACAAGATATACATGGTTCACCCTCTCCCTAGGGCTATGTCCATAGAACTGTGCTTTATAATATATTAAGATGGAAGCATACAGTTCTTATCTACGTTCTTAGCTAGAAGATATTCTCTTCTTATCTTTGTTTCTCTCCCCTCCTTGCGCACCTAGTTGTAGGGTTGATCTTAGCACCCAACTGAAGATCTTACAATACCATAAGGCTCTCGCACTCAACAATTCTCTCTCACACAACAACGATCACTCAATAGTAACTATGAACTCTCCACCAATAACGACCCCTTTCTTACTCCTCTCGATCTATATTTATACATTACAATATCTCTCGGACACCCTTAGGTTGAAACCTAGGTGTCAAAACCCTAGATACTGTTGTGGGTGGGAAATCCCTCCTACAGACTAGCACTGAGGTTTTTTATCATGCATGCAGAAATGACCTAAATATTCTTACTTCTTACCATCATCCCATGCCTAAACCCCCATTACTCATATGCAAATACAAGGCTCAAGAGATTAAGTTAACGTACCTTATTTTTCGTGTTTGATGTCAATCCCTTTTTGTGCTTGGTCATTCTTTGGCTGAAACTCTCCTCCCAATGCTGACCTGCACTCACAAAAGATAAGCAAAGAACTCCACATGCATTTGATATATGAACTAATGGGTTAGAGATTTAATCAATCATACGATAAATATTCAAATAATGACAATCTCATATGGCGGGATGGGAAAAGCAATTCTTTTATTAACTTCACAATGATACCTTACAATGATAAAGTCTGCTACTGCTCCTCGATCCTGGTCCTAGGCTCTTCTTCCACTATCTTCCAACTGCTTTTCTCTATACTTCTCTTTGCACAAGGATGGCTAAAGGTTGGGACAAAGGGAATGCTCAATCAGGTATAGTTTCTTTCCTATGATTCTTCTCCTTTCAAATGGGACCCCTACCCCTTCTTTTATAGGCTAGAAGGAGCTAGGTATTTGGTTGAATGATCGTCCATGCATGGCCAAAAGGTTTAGTTAACTTGCCCAAAGATTTGTGTTTCGTCAACAATTTTCCTTTTTTCATGCTTTTGTAGGTACACGCGGGCTGTCTTGGGTCAGCTAGCATGTACACGCGTGCAATAATGGAGCAGGGTGCGTGGGCCTTTATAAAAGGGGTTTTTAAGAAGAGTTGTTCATTAGTGTTTTAGAAAAGAAGGAATCTGATATGGCCTGATGACAGGTAAGCATGTCTGGTGCAAATTAGGGTTATAATAGATACCAAAACCCTAGGTGTCTAAAACCCTAGGTCAACTTGACCCACGTTTTCAGGGCTTCGCCAGCCTGTCTTTCCTTCCTTCACGTGCGGTGCTCCAAAGAATCTATTGACATATTCTTTTGCTTGCTAAGTTGTCCACGATCCCTCTTCCTTTCTGATCTATCATCCTCGATCACCTAGTCCAACAACTTTATTTCTCTTACTTCGCTTCGTCTTTCCTGCTCTTTTGTTCACTTCGACCCAGTATCAGTCACTGTGTCTTCCGTGTAGCTTGCATTTTTCCTCTTCTCCCTTAATCTTCGCTTGCTTACATAACCAAGGGCCAATACCTTTGTCTTTTCTAGCTCCTCCACATGGGATGCATATAATTGACATCCTTTTCTGAAACATCTCTTTAGTTGTAAGGCTGAAATCTCTCTTATAGAGATGGTTCTTGGAGCTCCTTTCATAGTGTTATGTTTTCCTTCTTCATCAAGATATGTAAATGTCTCATTATGAAAATCTAGGAAAGCATGATGCTTTTCCAACCAATCCATTCCAATTAGAATATCATAAGATCCCAATGGTATAATATTTAGATCATCATTAGTATTCACACCATTAAGACTTATGGAATAACCTCTGACCATATCATGGATTCTCCTTTTGGTTACAATGGCTAGTTGAACCAAACTTGTTTTTTCAAGATTACTTTTCTCCAAATGTAATCTATCCACTAGGATCAATGTAGCAATGACTTGGTCCTAAATAAATAAAAATAGCAATACGATAATTAATGATCTTACCTTCCACCTCGATCATATTGGATTGGTACTCTGTTTTTCAATCATCTAAGGGTACATATATTCTTCCCATGTCTTCTACTGTTGTAGCCTCTTGGATGTTTTGCATGGTCTTCACTCTATCCTTTATGTGAGGGTAATCCTTGTACAGGTGATCTTATTTGCATCCCCAACATTGGATTGGTGGTCTTCCCCTTTTTCCCAAGGAGTGTTCTCCCATGGATTCATCCTTAGCATATTGGTATTGATGATTTTTATTAGGGATATTGTATTGAAAGGAGGTTTAAATCCCTTCCTCCTCTGATCAGATTTCTCCTTCTTATTATCCTTCCAAGATTTCTACATGGATTCTCTAGCTTTCCTTGCTCATATAGGTACTTATCCTTCTTGATCATCTCATTCAAATTCATGCATTCATCATATTGAATATTCTCTTTATAAAAGGATGGAAGTCCACTCAAAAACCTTTGTACTTTCACCTTCTCATATTTTATAAACCCCACATACTTTATCAGCCCCACAAACTTCTTTTCATACTCTACCATGGTCATGCTTCCCAACCTAACTTCAAAGAACTACATTTTCTTGTCATAGAAGTGTTCTAAAAGGTACCCCTTCTGAAAATATTTCTTGAACTTCTTCCAAGTGATCCTACTCTCATTAATCTGCTCAACTTTCTTCAGTTGATCCCACCACATAGAAGCTTCCCATTGTAAATGGTATGTGGCAATTTTGGCTTCTAGGTTTGATGAATAGTTATGCAATTGAAAATACATGTTATGAGGAAAATCACTCTATGGCATGGGGTAAACCACAATAGACGAAATATCTGCAGAAATCAACTCTAATCCCAAGTATGTTATCTAAATGAAAATGCTAAAAAGACAAGATAAAACACCTACCTTGTCTGGACGTTCGATGAAGACCACAGTTGAGCACGTGACTCAAAGATTTATCCCTGCAACTTGTCCTCAACAACCAAGATACGCAAGCATGTGGTGATAATATATCCTTTTAGCACATGCAATAACATAATCCATTAACATTCATAACAAATACACCCATGGAATAATAATTCAAATATTTGCAAGGCATCAATTGGATGAGAAAAGAGTATTTCTATTAAAAAATGATCAACATAAGTGTATAAGTGACAAACTTTCGTTCTAGCACGTCTCGGAATCGAGAAACTAAGTCCCTTCCAGTCGGGCCTCCACTACTTCAATCCTCCACCAAAGGCAAGCTCATATAAGAGAGACAATGAGGTTCTCCATCAAAAAGGGAAGATCTTGGGGGTTGAACAATGTGTTTAGACTTTAAAGGACAAAGGCATGCAGACTCGATGTGAAGTGAAAATTTCTCCAGAGTATCTTTTCTCTCAAAATTTGAATTCTCTCCTCTTCCATGGTTTGGATATGGCCCAATTTATATCCTTCAAATGGAACTCAAGGGCCGAGTTAGAACGTTTCTAGTATATGGAAGGTCAAGGATCATGGATATCGTGACATGACATGGAAATCTGACACAATTTTTAATTTTGAGCACCAAAATCGATGTACATGGGTTGTAGTGGTGCAACCTGCATATATGCATGTTGTCTAAATTGTAGGGCATGTCTATGTGGAAAAATATGATATTTTGGCTCTGGGAAGTGCAAAAGGGGAATTCAAGTCTCCATAGGGAAATGGAAAGGCCCTCTAGGCAAGTTTCATGGGATAAGGAAAATTTTGCTATAACAATACCTCTCAAGTCCAAGAAACCATGCTTCAGCATCGTCTTCTCTTTTTTTTTCACCATCAAAGGATGGTGGCTTAAGCTTCCTCAGCTCTCCTTGCAAATTGTCCAATTCATGTCTTCTTATTTGGTGCCTAACAAGAGACACCTATGGAATACTTATGGATTCTTCAAATGCATAAAATTCCCTTGCTTAATAGGGAGGTGAGTGATGTCTATGAGTTCTTCTAGCACTTCTTGAATAACCAATTCTTCTTCGGTCATCTCTTCTTTCATAACCTCTTCCCTCTTCCTCCTATTTCGAGTTTGATCCATTCTTTGTTTGCCTCTACAACTTATTTAAGCTTTGCATCACTCGAGTATTTATCTGTTTTTTTTCTCTTATAAGTCTCTCATTGTTTTCTTTGTAACTCTGCACTTCTATTTTTAGGCTTCTCACATTCTCTATCAATGTTTCTTTCTCCCCTTTGTCTTGGTGTCCATTGGATTATGTCTATGCATTACCAACACTGATATTATGACCTTTGACCTATTTATCATGGTTGGAAACTCCCTCTCCTTCTTTCATTTCTTGAATATGCATTTTGAACTGAAATGATATGTTTACACCCCCTTAATTCTCTAAAATGTGCAAGCAACCATTTTGTTAGAATTATGCATATTAAAAAACTTGCCAAACAATGCTACAGGTCATTTTTATTCTCAATTCATGAAGGTTATATTATCATTATCCATATTATAACAATTCAATGTTATTATCCTCTAAATCATATTTCCCAATGATTATAATCTTGCCCCAATTCGATATCTGAGCTGAAAGTTATGTCTTTCTAAAAAAAATCACTTTCAACCCCTTTTTTTTTTGCAACAGGATCTTGTTGAAAAATTCCACATCTCCTTTAACTAATACAAAATTCAAATTCTACACAGGTGCTTCCTTCAAACCACTTTCCATGTGACCATGAATTATTCACTGTTTAGCGCCTCTAATTGACCCCCATTACTTTTTCATGAGATCGACGTTGGGACCAAGTCCTCCAAAATTTGGCCTTTATCTATTTTCCATTTCAATCTTTCGATTTCTCCCATAGTTAAAATTCGCTGAAACCCTTCCCATAACTCTACTAGTATATTGAATGTTCGATATTTGATCTATCATTGAATGGATGGTCTTGCCCCATCTGAAGGCTTCAACTAGATCAATGGTTGCAACTTAATAAGATGTTGGGATGGACAACCCTTAATCAATTCAGGATTTCAGAGCTCCGGGACTCCGAAACATTACAACTCCCAAGTCGCTCAACTCCCCCGGAGTGATACCCACCAAAGTACTTACCCTATCCTTCCACTATATAATCTGATGGATAAGACTTAATCAAGCATTGGGATGGATGGTCCTTAATAAATTTGGGACTTCGACGCTACAGGACTCTGGGAAATTTCCACTCCTGAGTTGTTCAACTCCCCTGGAGTGATACCTTCTGAAGTGATTATGTCATCCTTCCATTGCTTGATCTAATGGTTGAGAAAGGTCCTGAAAGGGATCTTAGATCAATGATCTTCGTGAGTTCGTTGCTTCAGGACTTCGACACTTTCACTAGTAGAGGCGTTGGACACCCCCGGAGGCCATACTCCCAGATATGACATGGCATGCTAATGTCACCTATGGTGATGTGTACCCATGGAATGAATGCCACATGTCACTAAAAAATGAATAGGTTGGGGTCCAAAAGGTACTGAATATAGGTGACATGTGTCCCCACATAGCACCCCTTCCACATGGCCTACGATGCGTCATCCATAAAATGGACAATACACATTCTCTACCCCAGACCAGACGGCCTATGTGATTTCATGAAAATTTATTTACACTTCATTGTTTCATCACTTCGGAGCTTTTCCCATTCTCCAGTAATCGTTGGAGTGGTGAAGTTTTGAAGTTTCAAAACTTCATTATCCTTCCACCATTTCTAGATCCAATGGTCAACATTACTTTCGAAGTCCTTCCCTCGATCTAACGATCAACAGGACTTCGGGAATTTGGCGCTCCAGGACTCTGAGTTATAGCAGTTCTAAAAGGGTTTGATTTTCCTAGAGTTAAACTTCCCGAAGTGGTCAATGTCGGATGACCCTGACTAATAGCTTAGATTTCACCCGAGCCTCCTATCAGATCGAACAATTGGAGAGACTTCACAACTTCATCCTTTTCACTCTTCTTCCTTTCTCCCATAATCACTGAAGCAGTTAAGTTCCATATTTCTTCATCTCCTACTTGGCTTCTATCAACAACTGACGATCGACAAGTTTGATCTGGCAGATGTGACTGAATCTCTCTCAGCCTCTGGTTTCAGCTTTATCTGATGGTCCTCATCCACCTTCTTTTTGATATAAGGATCCATAACTCCTTGATTCCATGGTGGTGATCACTCCCGGATTCAAAAGGGAATGGTCACGATTCTACGATCCTTTACAAAGGATCTCTGGTTGCATGACACTCTCGCTTCTACGCGATCTCTACAATGCTATCTCTCCTAAGATTTAATATTTCAAGGACATAATCATTCTTAACCATAATATCCTGT
This sequence comes from Picea glauca, assembly GCA_000966675.3. NCBI lineage: Eukaryota > Viridiplantae > Streptophyta > Pinopsida > Pinales > Pinaceae > Picea > Picea glauca. The sequence continues at coordinate 170,945 of JZKD02S0220442.1, read as the reverse complement.
CCAACAATTCCAGACCATACCAGTCTGGTTTTTCAACCTGAAGCTCTGATACCAATCTGTAACGTACCCAACCACTCACAGGTCAGACACGCCACTTCAAGCCCGCTTTTGGACTTATCTCGAGTTAAGATCAAATATTTACTTAATAAAGAGGCATGAAATATTCACATGCAGAGTTAAATATTCATGCCATAACATAAATAAATGAGACATATGTCATGCATAATAATAACCATCAAACATGCATATTATAGATACGAATTTCATAGACAAATAACTACACAATGGAGTAAATACACAGGTAAATGAAACCATAACAGAGAGCACTTATCTTTAATGAAACGAATCACCAATTGGCTACAAACCAAGGATGTTCCACCCAACCGTAAACACTATTGTTCCAAGTCTCAACGACAATGTCACCCCCAAGCCAAGGCTATGAATCCACAAGGACAGTTCCAGAGTGTCACTCGGCTTCCCAAACCAGTTAGCACTCAATATCTCATAGTCTTTTCAGCAACCACATCAATCCAAGTACACCAGCTCTCTTCTACCTAGCCTGCACAATCCAAGAGAATGGACCCCCTTCTATGCCACATAGTCCCTCAAGTTGTCCATCTCCTTCCAGGTCTCCATTGCCTCTGGTCAAGAATCTCCATGTTGGGACTCTCATGATTCGCAGTTGTGAGAAAAATTGAACAGATGCCAAAGCATCTTAGACATCCAGGCACTAATTCATTGTTGGAATACACCAACAATATTTACAGCCAACATAATCATGGCTCTTGTCCAACAATTAGTTTTCCTTTCCCAAGCCAAAACTTGAATGCAGAAAGACAAGTGGGTGAAATAGTTAGTGGAGTGAGAACAGAAGGAAAGGTGTGAACAATCAACAATGAGTGAGTGAGTGAATGAGTGAAGAAGAATCAACCCCCACAATAGACCAAAGATGGGTTTATGTATTTCTTGGAATGAAGGAACCACATGGCCTTCCCCCCAAGAAGCTCATGTAACTGTTATTCTCCATTAAATAAAAAATGGGTAAATAAAATATAAAATAAATACCTAGCCCCTCAATCCCCCTCTCTTGTTGAGTTATAGCCCCCTATAACTATTTTCCTTGTCCGTCTAGCAATTGATGATGTATTTATTATTAATAATGATCAAAACATTACATTTCCTAGGCACACTGGCCTCTTTCAATTATTTGGGCACTCTGGCCTTTCATAGATTAACAAAATACATTATTTGATACGAGGCTCAAAACCAGGGTATTACAACCCCTGGTGTTTCCCCAAGTTTTATATGATTTCCTAGATGGAGACTATATGAAATATTTGCCTAGGTTTAATGGAGAAGGAGAGGTCACAATTGAAGAACGTTTGGAATGTTTATATAGCTTTGTAGACAATTTCAATGTTGAACACACAAATGTTTGGATGGGGAGGTAAGGAAATGGTTCAGAGGTCTTACTGCCAATTCTATTGCAGATATTGATGCTTTAGATAAAGCCTTTTTGAAACAGTGGGGAGACAAAAAGGAATAATTGTACTATATTACTTAATTTGGGGCTTTGAAAAGAAATAATGGTGAATCTATTTCATATATAATAAAATGTAGAGTAAAATTCCCGATGAAATTAAACCCATAGAAACTTCTACAAAAATTACCTTTGTTAATGCATTTGATGTTGAATTTTATTTGTTGTTAAGAGAAAGAAGATCTGCTAGGTTGAGTTTGATGCAGGAGGCTACCATTGAAGTGGAATAAAATATTTTGGAAGCAGAGAGACTGAAGTCAAAGTCTAACAAAGATAAAAATAAACAGAAAGAATATTTCCCATCTTCTTCTCATCCAGTAACATCTGATCCTAAGATTGAAGAAATGGCCAAAATGTTGAAGACATTGACATCTAAAATGGATAGACTGAATTTGGAAGCTAAGCAACCAAATAGTCCAGTTCAATAAGGTGGGAATAGAAACCCCAATTAGTTTAGAAGACCACATAATTATCATCAAGCTATGCAGAGAGAGAGAGAGAGAGAGAAGAAATCAAGATGATCAAATAATTGTGCCACCTTTTCATAATAATGTAGTTGAAGAGACAGAGGAAATTAATGATATTGAATAAAATTCAATAGTCCTTTTAACTAATGTTGAACTTCCTTCTACTCATCTAACTCAACAGGAGTATGAAGACTCTCTAATATTAGGAAAGTTTGAAAATGGTGAAGAAGAATAATGTTTTCATAATGAGCCTCAAAAGAAATATGATCTAAGGCCTAGTTCAAGTGAACCAAAGGAGAATACACCAGTTCAGAATAAAAAGGCTAATGTCTCAGCCAAGCAGGGTCCAACTAAATATACAAGGAAAAAATTAGATCAACCCCAACAACCCAATGATATTGTTGCCCCAAAGGTAAAGGAAATAGAAAAATAGCTACATCCTTTTAATTTTAAGCATGAAATTAATAAGATAAAAATTCATGTACCTTTGGTGGAACTAATGAAAAATGAAGTTTTTGAAAAATTAATATTGAAGGTCTTGCAACCTCCTTCTTCTATCATTTCTTCAAATGCAATAAAATTGGAAGATGAAAATCCTGCCATCATTGTAGGACCTCATATTGAAGATAGATCTAATGCTTCACCTCCATTTTACATATCCCTGAACATTCATGAGAAAATTTTGCATAACTTCCTTATGGACTATGTAGCCTCACACAATGTTATGCCCAAGGTAGTCATGGATGAATTAGGTCTTGAAATTACAAAACCCTACCAAGACCTATATTACTTTGATTCTAAAAGAGTTAAATGTCTAGGGGTTATCAAAGATCTGGTTGTTACCTTGTCTCAACTACCTATGAAAAGAGTTGTTATGGATGTGGTAGTGGATCATATACCACCTAAATTTGACATGCTGATATCCAAATCTTGGGATAGAAAGGTAAGAGGATCCTTACAGATGGACCTAACATATGCTACTATACCTATGTTTGGAGGAGAACACCGAAGATTGTACAGGAAAGTCAGACTAGCCTATCTTGTAAGTGATCATTAAAATCCATGAAATGACCCCATTTATGTAGTTGAAGATGAAATTGGATCATCCATATTTCATATTAGTGATGATGCTCTTGAATCATTAGCAATCAGATCCATGGATAATCAAACAAAGGATGTGGAACATGCAGTTTGGAATATGTTCTTTGATGGTTCTAGTTCAAAAAGAAGGATCTGGTGTTGGGGTTGTGTTCATTTCCCATTCCAAGGAAGTTACACCTCTGTGATAGAAATTAGAATTCGACACCACCAACAATATTGTAGAATATGAGGCCTTACTGTTGGGATTAAGAGCTGCAAAGGATATGGGAATTGACAAAAATATTTTTTTTGGAGATTCATAATTAATTATTTATCAAATCAAGAATTAGACAAAACACCAAAGGTAGGGGTAATACATAAACGAGGTATGCCACCTTGTTTAAAACTTCTTTCTAGCTTTTGATATAAATTTTGTCCAGAGAAATCTAAACCAACAATCATATTCTTTAGCCCTGCCAGCTAGTAATTTCAAGACTCCTATGTTCTTAGATATGAGATATAAAATTGAAGGAATAGGCCTTCCATCCTAGATAACATCAAATATTGGTAGGTATTCAATGATGACCATGAATTGAAGAGGTTTATTAAAATTGTTGGTCATTTTTTTTCAATCTCTATTGATCAAGAAAATGAGGATGATGATGTAGAAATTCAAACTGATGTCCCTCTTAAGGATAAAATTGCAATTCATAAGATTGTAGAATTGAAGACAAACAATATTCCAAAGGTTCTAGTAACCCTTGAAATTCTCTTTGACAGTAATGATGTCTCCAAGAAGTCTTCAATTCAAAACCAAGAAAAGGATGTTGTTGAATGTAATATTGGGACTGATACCAATCCAAAGATTATAAAACTCTCTACAACATTGTCAGAAGAGAAAAGGAGAAGCTATGTAAATCTCATGAAGGAATTTGTTGATGTTTTTTCTTGGTCATATGAATACCTCAATATTTTTGACACATAAATTACTCAGCATAAGATTCCTCTTGGAACATTATGCATTTCTTTTAATACCAAATTCCTAAGTTCTCCAGAACTAGGAACATAAATTCTATTTTTATGCATAAGTAATACGTCTTCCTTAATCTCATATTCTTTAATTTTTTGTTGTACATTTTCTTGTTGTAAGCTTTCCTTTACCTATAGGTAATGTTGATATGTAACAACATCATCTAAAATTTTTCTCTTTAAATCTGATTGATGAATACTAACAGTTGTAGCATGCATGAGATGTACTCTTCTACTAAGTGCATCAACAACTTTATTTTATTTTCCTTTGATATGATTGATGTCAAAATTGTATTCAATTAAAAATTCCATCCATATCATTTGGCTGGCATTCAAAGTTGGATGTTCAAAAATATATTTCAGACCACTATGGTATGTTCTTAATTCAAATCTCTTCCCCATGAGATAATGCCTCCACATCTTCAATGCGTGAACAATCGCAACAAGTTCCAATTCATGTGTGGCATAGTTCCTCTCATGTTCTTTAATATTTTTGGACTCATAACCAATTACATATCCATTTTGAGTGAGGAATCCACCAAGTCCTTCCTTGCATGAATCTGTACATACCACAAAAATTTCATTTGGGTCAGCGATCTTTAAACCAGGTGCACTAGTAAGTAATTCTTTCAACAAATTAAAGTTCTCTTCACACTCAGATGTCCATTCAAATTTAATTCCCTTCTTTTACAAAAAAGTGATGTGATGAGAAATCTTAGAGAACCCTGCTATAAATATTCTGGAGTAACCAGATAATCCCATAAAAGATCTAACTTCTGAAACATTGTTGGGTTTTGGACATCCTCTAATGGCTTCAATCTTCTCTGGATCCACTGCCATACATTGTTCTGAAATAATGTGTCCCAAGTAATGGATTTTTTCTTGGTAAAAAGAACACTTACTAAGTTTGGAATACAACTAATGTTCCTGCAACACTTGCAATACCAATCTTAGGTGATGTTCATGCTCTTCCTCTAACTTAGAATAGAAAAGTATGTCTACCAGGAATACTATGACAAACTTATCCAAATAATTTATGAATATGCCATTCATTAAGTACATAAATATAGTCGTTGCATTGGACAGTCCAAATGGCATCACTACAAATTCATAATGCCCATACCTAGTTCTAAAGGAAGTCTTATTGATGTATTTTTCCTTGATTCTTACTTGATGGTACCCTGATCTCAAGTCTATCTTTGAAAATATATTTTCCCCTCTTAATTGATCAAAGAGGTCATCAATTCTGGGTAGAGGGTACTTGTTATTTAGAGTGGATTTATTCAGCTATCGAAATTCAATACACAACCTCGAGGTTCCATCCTTCTTAATGACAAAGAGTATCGGTGCTTCCCAAGGTGAAACACTTGGACGTATGTACCCTTTCTTCAACAAGTATTCCAACTGAATTTCTAGTGTACTCATTATGTAAGGTGTTTTTGATACTGGGGAAGATCTTGGCCCTAAATCAATAGAGAAATCTATCTCCCTCTTTGGTGGAAACCTTGGTATTTCTTGGAATACATCGTCAAATTCTTGTAGTAATGAAAATTCTTCAAGGCTTGGCCCATTTTTCTTTTTTGGCTCCTCCACGTGGGATGCATACAATTGAAATAATTTTCTGAAACATCTCTTTAGTTGTAAGGATGAAATATCCCTTATAGAGATGGGTCTTGGAACTCCTTTCATAGTGCTCTATTTTCCTTCTTCATCAAGACATGTAAATTTCTTGTTCTGACAATCTAGGACAGCATGATGCCTATCCAACCAATCCATTCCAATTAGAATATCATAAGATCCCAATGGTATAATATTTAGATCAGAATTAGTATTCACAGCATTAAGACTTATGGAACAACCTCTGACCATATCATGGATTCTCCTTTTGGTTCCAGTGGCTAGCTGGATTTTTCAATATTAGTTTTCTCCAAATGTAATCTATCCACTATTTTAGGATCAATGTAACAATGACTTGCTCTTGAATCAATTAAAATATCAACAGGATGATTAATGATCTTACCTTCCACCTCGATCATATTGGATTGGTATTCTTCTTGTCGATCATCTAAGGTTGCATATAGTCTTCCCATGTCTTCTACTATTGTATCCTCTTGGATGTTGTGCATAGTCTTCAATTTGTCCTTTCGATGAGGGAAATCCTTTTACGAGTGATCTTCTTTGCATCCCCAACATTGGATTGGTGGTCTTCCCCTTTTTCCCAAGGAGTCTTCCCTCTTGGATTCATCCTTAGCATACTGGTATTGATGATTTTTATTAGGAATATTTCTATTGAAAGGATGTTTGAATCCCTTCCTCCTCTGATTAGATTTCTCCTTCTTCCTATCCTTCCAAGATTTTTGCAAAGACTCTCTACCCTTTCCTTGCTCATACAAGTACTTGTCCTTCCTAATGGTCTCAGTCAAAGTCCTAGGTTCATCATATTGAATCTTTTCTTTATAAAAGAATGGAAATCCACTCAAAAACCCTTGTACTTTCACCTTCCCATATTTTATAAACCCCGCATACTTTAGCAGCCCCACAAACTTATTTTCATACTTTGTCATGGTCATGCTTCCCAACCTAAGTTTGAATAACTCCTACATTTTCTTGATTAGAATTTCTTTGAAAGGTACTCCTTCTGAAAATATTTCTTCAACTGCTTCCAAGTGATCCTATTGTCATTAATGTGCTCAACTTGCTTCAGTTGATCCCACCACATAGCAGCTTTACCACATAAATGGCATGTGGAAATTCTAGATTTTAGGTTTGATGAGTATTTATGCAATTAAAAATACCTCCCGAGTCCAAGAAACCATGCCTCAGCATCATCTTCCCTTTCTCTTTCACCATCAAAGGATGGTGGCTTAAGCTTCCTTGGCTCTCTTTGGAAACTGTCCAATTCATGTCTTCTTCTTTGTTGCCTAATAGGAGACACCTCTGGACTACTTAGGGAATCTCCAGATGCATAAAATTTCCTTGTTGAGTAGGAAGGTGAGTGATGTCTATGAGGTATGCTATCACTTCTTGAATAACCATTTCTTCTGTAGTCATCTCTTCTTTCATGAAATCTTCCCTCTACCTCCTGTTTCGAGTTTGATCCATTCTTTGTTTGCCTCTAAAACTTATTTAATATTTGAGTCACTTGAGAATTTATCTTATTATTTTCTCTTATCAGTCTCTCATTGTATGCTTTGTAACTATGCACTTCTATTTTCAGGCTTCTCACAGTCTCTATCAATGTTTCTTGCTCCCCTCTGGCCTGGTGTCCATTGGATTTTGTCTCTTCATTACCAACACTAATATTCTAACCTTTGGCCTCTTTATCATGGCTGGAGGCCCCCTCTCCTTCTACCATTTATTGAATATGCATTATGAACTGAACTGATATGTTTACACCCCCCCTAATTCTGCAAAATGTGCAAGTAACTATTTTGTTAGAATTATGCATTTTATAAAAAAAAATGCCAAACAATGCTACATGTCCTTTTTCTTCTCATTAATGAAGAATATATTATCATTATCCATGTTATAGAAATTCCATATTATTCTCCTCTGAATTATCTTTCCCAATGACTGTAATCCTTCCCCAATTCGATATTTGAGCTGAAAGTTATGGCTTCCCGAAAAAAAATCACTTTCATCCCCCTTTTCTTTTGTTTTGCAACAGGATCCTGTCGAAAAATTCCACATCTCCTTTAGCTGATATAGAATTCAAATTCTACACAGATGCTTCCTTCAAACCACTTTCCATCTGACCGTGGCTCGAAACCATGGGCTTATTCACTCTTTAGCACCTTCCTTTGTATTCTTCTACACAGGAGCTTGCTCGAACACAATGTCCGAGTGCTTGGTTAATTTTGGACACTTTTTCTCCTCAAATTGACCCCTGTTACTTTTTCATGAGACCAGGGCTAGGACCAAGTCCTCCGGACTTTGGACTTCGGCCTTCAACTATTCTCCCTTTTCAATATTCTGATTCTCCCAGAGTTAAACTTCGTCAAAGCCCTTCCAATAAACTCTACTAGTATATCGGGCGATCAAGATTTAATATCCCATTGATTGGACGATCTTGAAACATCTGGAGGTTTCAACGAGATCGATGGTCATGAATTAATTAGACGTTGATATGGAAGACCTTAATCAATTCGAGACTTCAGTGCTACGGGACTCTGGATCATTTCAACTCCCGCATTGTTCAACTCCTCCAGAGTGATATCCGTCAAAGTACATACCCTATCCTTCCACTATTGATCCAACGTCCATGACTTGATAAAGCATTGGGATGGACAGTCCTTATCCATTTTGGGACTTCGACGCTTTGGGACTCTGGAACACTTAAAATCTCAAGTCCTTCCACTTCCCCTAAGTGATAACTATTGAAGTTCATATTCCATCCTTCCATTGCTTGATATAATGATTGAGAAAGGTCCTGAAGGGATCTTAGATCGACGGTATGCATGAATTTGTTACTCTAGGACTTTGGCACTTTCACTAGTAGAGGCGTTGGACACTCTCAGAGGTGATACTCCCAAAGATGACATGGCATTTTTATGTCACCTATAGTGACATGTACCCATGGCATGCATGTCATGTATCACTAAAAAATGAACAGGTTGGGGTACAAAAGGTACTGAATCTGGGTGACATGTTTCCCCACATGACACCCCTACCACATGGCCTACGTTGCGTCATCCATCAAATGGATGATCCACATTCTCTTCCCTAGATTTGATGGCATACTTTATTTCACGATAGAGGATTTACACTTTGTGGTTTCAGCATTTCGGGGCTTCGACACTTCAGGGCTTTGCCCATTCTCTAGTAATCGTCAGAGTGGCAAAGTTCTGAAACTTTGCTATCCTTCCACCATTTCTAGATCCAATGGTCAACATTACTTCCAAATTCCCTCCCTCGATCTGACATCTGATGGGACTTCAAGACTTTGGCACTATGGGACTTCGGGTTATAGCAGTTCTAAAAGGGCTTGATTCTCTTGGAGTTCAAATTCCCAAAGTGGTCAACATCGAATGACCTTAACTAATGACTGAGATTTCACCTGAGCCTTCTATCAGATCGAACAACCCGCGAGAATTCATGACTTTGGACTTTTCACACTTCTTCTCGTCTCCCATAATCATCGAAGCAACAAATTTCAAGAGTTTTCTTGGCTTCTATCAATGGATAAAGATCCACAAGTTCCATCTGACGATTGTGAATTAATATCTCCTAGCCTCTGGTTTCACATTTATCTGACGGTCCTCATTCACTTGCCTTCTAATCTAACAATCCATAACTCCTTGATTCCATGGTGGTGATCGCTTCATAATTCAAAAGGGAACGGTCACGATTCTACGATCCTTTACAAAGGATCTCTATTTGCACGATGCTTTGGATTTTGTGCGATCTCTACAACGTTATCTCTCTTGAGATTTAATATTTCAAGGACATATTCATTCTTAAGCATAATACCATGTCCAACAGTTTTGACCCATACCAGACTGGTGTTTCAACCTAAATCTCTGATACTAATATGTAACGTATAGCACCCAAGTACAAGATGCTAAGCAATTAACAATTTATTCAAACACATACACAATAGCAACTTCGTTTTAGCATTATTCCATTTTCATTTACACAATTATTCTACATTTTCTCAATGATAAATCTAATAACAGGATGAAATAAGTAGTAGGCTAACTTCAAGATTTAAGAACTTCAAACATAAGTATACTCAAAACATCAATAACAAAATATCACTGAAAAATACCTCCTCCTTAGCTTGTCAAAGCTCACCAGTTGTACTGTAGTCCTGGGCGCTTCCAAGCATTCTTTTCCCACTTGCCCATAGTGAAACAACGGAATCCTCCCTGCCAAATAGGAGCCTAGCCGGCTTCCTAGCTCCAAGAAACCTTTCGGTTTCTTGGCCCTCCGTGCCCGTGACCCCAAGAACAGCAAAGCACAAATGCTCAAAGGAAACTATCACAAGAATCATCTCTTCCAAAATGTCACAACCTCTCATCCTCCCCAACCTCTCCATCCTTCTCCCTATTTATCAAGTTTTCATACACACTTCCCCAAGTGTCCTCAACCACCTCATCATTATCCATCCACCTCCC
>JZKD02S0220442.1:136016-155312 GCA_000966675.3 Picea glauca | reverse complement strand
AATTGGTATACATGTACTGAACTTTCCCATTTTAATTTTCATATTTAACAAATCAAATAACTATCTTTTTTCATGAGCATATATCATGTAACATACAAATAGGCCTAGAGGTACATATCTCAATGTCTAACAAAATCTAAGTGACTCCAAACAAATGCTAAACTTTGAATTATCAAGATTAGTAAACAACAATGTTCTAACTACCTAAGGTCAAAATATGGGGCATTACATAACGTACCCAACCACCCACAAGTCGAGCTATGCTACTTCAAGCCCACTTATGTACTTATCTCAAGTTCTAATCAAAATTTTAATGAATAAATATGCATGAAATAATCACATGCATATTTAAAGATTCATGACACAACATAAATAAATCAAACATATGTCATGCACAACAATAACCAGCAAGCATGCATATTATAGATATAAATTTCATAGATAAATAAATAAACAACGAAGTAAATACACAGGTAAATGAAACCATAATAGAGAACACTTATCTTTAATGAAACAAATCACCAAATGGATGCATACCAAGGACATTCCACCCAATCGTAGACATTGTTATTCCAAGTCTCAATAGCAATGTCACCCCCGGGCCAAGGCTATGAATCCATAAGGATGGTTCCAGAGTGTCACTCGGCCTCCCAATCCAGTCAGCACCCAAACTCTCACAGGATTTTCAGCACCCACAACAATTCAAGCACGCCAGCTCTCTTCTACCCAGCCTGCACAAACCAAGAGAATGGACCCCCTTCTCTACCACGCAGTCCCTCAGGTTTTCCATCTCCTTCTAGGGCTCCAATGCATCTAGTCAAGAATCTCCATGTTGGGACTCTCAGGATTCGCAATTGTGAGAAAAACTAAACATAGGCCAAAGCATCTCAGACATGCAGGCACTAATTCATGGTTGGAATACACAAGTGGTATTTACAGCCAACAAAAACATGGCTCTTCTCCAACAATTCATTTTCCTTTCCCAAGCCAAAACATTAATGAGTAAAGACAATTAGGTGAAATAATGAGTGGAGAGAGAGAACATAATGAAAGGTGTGTACAATGAACAATGAAAAATGAGTGAGTGTGTTAGCGCTCTGTAAACTTCATTCAGATGAGAAAATGAATGACAGAGGAAACCTACAAACCAACTTTGAGGCCAGAAACTAGCCTTTCTGACCTGGAGAGGGCTCTCTCTAAGACTTCGTCTCTATACAGGCTATGGATTTAAACTATCGACTAGATTTAATACTTTTAGATAATATTTTTGGTTCTATTGGTGAAAGAAAGAAAGACCTTGGGCTATGGAGTCAATTTAAGAAAACGATAGAAACAAATGATTTAGTGACTGAACTTGAGAGGATAAAGGCTAAGTAGGCAATAGTCGTTCAGCTAAAAATCATTGTGTGTGGCGAGAGAAAAACACATGAAGCAACTCGGAGCACCACTGGAGGTGAATTCGAAGTTTTCTTAGAAGAAACATAGTCATCTAAATGACGTGAATCTAGAGCACCACGTGGTGAATTCTAGATTCGAAATCGCATTCTGATTTAGACAAAATAAAGATATGAATATAAAGAACACAGGAACGCACATATGCAAAGAGAGAATACAATACATCAAACTGCTACCATTAGAATCTTTTCGTCAAAGCTTCAGGACCTTTGCATTAAGTTTCAATCAAATTCAAAAGCTATATTCAATAGTCATTATCTACATTGTTTTGCCAACCAACCCCCTTTACATAAAAATGACCCCCTTACATAGAAAACTAATGCCACATTTGGCTATTAGGGTCGAAATACCACCTCCTAGAATCATGGATCTAGTTTCTTTGAAAGAGAACAATAACTTTAATGGATTTACTAAAAATAGAAAACCTGACTTTGCCAAATCATAATCGTAACCGAAATATTCTTTAAAATAATCTATAATGATTAGAATTAGACCATATGGTTGTGATAATTCATCATGTGCACTTCTAGACACTCTGTCACCGATGCACAACAAGTTTGCTACGCAACAGTAACCTGCAACAAAAAAAGCGGCAGATTGCGCAACAAACTGGGAAAATAGGCGTTAAATATGACATCATATCTCACTAATAAAAAACTAGTTTTCAAAACTGAGAGATTTTTTTGTATGTAAGCTCATTCTAAAGAAAAACCTCTCTTGGTTTCATGAAATTCATCTCCAGCTGGCAAGAATACATGTCGCAAAAACATGTCTCAAATAGGAAATCATGAAAGATGAAAAATATGGCTCAAAGATTCATTCGAATCTCCCAATCTGTGACACCTTTTGCAAATATGAGAGAGGTTTGTATTATTTGGTTTGTCCTAGACAAAAACCTCTTCAATATTTTCCAAATTCCTTGATAGTTGGTCAGAAATAGATCTTTAATTTTACCAATAAACCATTCATTTAAGTAGTGTGCCCTATATCTTGTGTGTAGGAAAATCCTTTATGCGAAGACATATTCTGTGTGACGACATCCTCTATGCGATGGTGTCTTATGCACGACAACATCCTCTATGCAACAACATCTTATGCATGACAACATCCTCTACACGACAACATCCTCTGCGCAACGACATCTTCTATGCGATAGCATCCTCTGCGCGACGACATATTATGTGCGATAACATCCTCTACGTGACAAGATCCTCTGTGTAACAACATCCTCTACATGAAAAAATCCCATGCACGGCAACATCCTCTGTGTGACAACATCCTCTGCGTGACAACATCCTCTGTGTGACAACATCCTCTGTGCGACAACATCCCATGTGTGACAACATCCTCTACACGACATCATCCTCTGCGCAGCGCACAAAAAATTTTGTAGTGCACAATTTCAAATGGAAATGGAAACAATAAATGATCAAGATTCCTTTTGAAACCTACCCTTGGAGATGTTAGGTGATGCCAGGCATAAAAACAATATTGGTGCTAATAGGCATGTCTTTGCAAACTGTTGAAAAAACTCTAACCTTAGCTATGAAAATCATGGTGCTAAAAACTCACTCCAATGGGGATGTTATCCTCCCTGTGAGGTAGCAAAGAACAATAGACCAGGTGCCTTATCCATTGGATTGTTCACAAGCCATATACTATGATCTGTAACCTGTAATTTGTTTCTACACCAACTTATTTTGTAACTGAATTAAACCCAAACTAAAAATACAAATTGAAAAATGATGAAAGAAATGCTCGCCATGCTGAGCTTATTCAAACCTACCTACCCTAATTGTTGAAAAAATTGTCGATCAAGTGAAATCAAAATGCCAATGAAACCATGCAAGCACGTTATCCACTGTTTTCTTTCTTTGCACATGCTTGCTCCAAAGCCTATTTACTGATAACTCATTCAAAAATTTATCTACAAATTCAAATCTCAAAAAATTATAAACATTGGGATTGTTTACCCCCTCCAACAAAACTACAAATGGATCATCAAAAGCATGCATAAAACAACAATCATGTTTCACCCCTTCCACTACATCCTTTTTTTCATATAATTCAACCTGTTGATTGCCACAAAGAGGCTGAAAAATATGTTGAGACTACTGGAATTAACAATCTTCTGAATCAGAAGACAATGTTGGCTGAAATCAAACCCCTGGTGGAAAGCAATCCATATCTAACATTGACGTTGATTGACCATCATCTTTATTTCCAAGTTGGTAGTTGATCGCGGGCTTCAAATTTGAACTGAAATAACCATCCATGTAATCAACAACAGGGTCATTAAATGTATGAGAAGGTTGTTGGTCCTCCTCACTGATAACAATATTCTCATGTAAAATAGTGTCATTGTGAATGCAGTCAGACTTCTGTACTTCCTTTGTTATCTCGTGATTTAATTTCACCAATTCAAAGGAAGAAAAACATAATGGAAGATAATTTTCATTGGAAAGTCCACTGCTTTCTTCATATTCAACATCATGCCTGGAGGATTTTTTATTTGAAGCATTATAAACATTTTTCTTCAACAATTTGAAATAATAAAAACACAATGGCAAAGTTCTTTCTCCTAATTCAAAACTTTCTTCATTTTCTTCACTGTTGTCAAATGCACATTTGTTGATTTCTTTGGATTTTTGAAAACAATCATTTTCATATTTGGAAAGTGCAACTGCTTGTTATGAAAATTCAACCTCATAGTCATCATTGTACTCATCATACCTAGGTTTGCCAAAAATCTATGTAATGTCATCAAACAGGAAAATTGAGGCAGTGGCTTGTTCTTTTGCAGGTTTATCTGCAAATTCACATGTATGGTTGTTGTTGGCCCTTGACCAAGTTTTGAGGATCCTTGGTCATGTTTGACCCATTTTGGAACTTCAACAGGTTGTTGAAGGCAGAGCGCAAGTCGAAGCAGAGATCACGGGATCTCGGCCCCTTGTTTAGGGATTTTTGGGTTTTAGGCTTATGTAAAGGGTATGGGGATGTTGGCCCATGGGTTTACCCATGTTTAGGCCCATTTTGTAATGTATAAATAGAAATATAGGCGATGTAAGTAAAAAGGCGCAAGTGTGTGATACCAAGTGCTAATTTTAAGTGATAATTGTACATGCTTTGTGCATGCTGTGTGAGACTTGAGAAGATTTATGTTGTAACCTAACTCGGGGAAGGAGTATTTGGTAAGGTGTGCACAAATCTCTTGTCCTATGCGGAGTAGGATCTTATGGCTTTGTGCATGTAGAAGATTGACAGAAGATAATAAAAGAGAAGAAGAGTTGGTGGACGTAGCCCCATGCTGGGGGTGAACCACATATATCCTGTGTTGTTATGATTTATGCGATGTATTGATGTGTTTATGTGTTTACTTGCTTAGTTCTTTGGCATAGATAAATGATAGATTTATCTGTTGATCTTTTGTGCTTAATAATATAAATAATTTCTAGACCTAACCTATGTGAATGTGCTTAGTGCTCAACTATACTAGATATGGGTGAATACTATGATGCTCTGTGATTAGGGTTTTAATTGCGAAGTAGATACTGGTTAAATACTTATGAACTGTAACTACTAAGTGCTTTGATATAATATTGTAATCACAGATCTGCATCCCAACTAAGGTTGCAGACATTGGAGTCCTACAACCACCCCTGACTCTACCTTGGGTGAGACTATATCTGCTTCGCAGGTGTTGCCAAAAGGGCCAGTAGTTAGGGTTTTGTTGGTGCGTTGTTGAAGCGTTGAACCCTGGGTCTGCCCCTGTGCCAACAAATGGTTTTGTTATCGAGACCTGAAACTGTGATTGTTGGGAACTGAAGAAAAGAGTAAGCTCCATGTGTAGATATGTTTCCCTAGTGTGCAGTATTCTACTTGACCTGTAAAGCTCTGTGCTAAGAAGAGAATTTGGATCTGAAGAAAAGAGGTAAGATCTTGAAGATTTGTGCTCTGATAGAGGTAAGAACAATGAAAAGTTTTGATTGAAAAGGTAAGATAAGTAGAAATTTTTATTTCGAAAGTATGGATCTAGGTATGTTCGATAAATTTTGTCCTAGCCTGAAAAATAGGGCACAACTAGAAGAAAGAAGATTTGATATGAGTATATCTGATAGAAATGATGAAAGATATGTTATTACTATGCATAGAAAGAATGTTTGGACTAACAAATGGATGCAGGATCCTAGAAAGAATTTTTTGCAGGTTAGTTATTGTGACCCTAGTGCGCGGTACAGGAAAGTTTGGGGATCATTCAAAAGAAAGAGAGGATTAACTCTTTTATATAGTTGCAGAAGACCAGGACATCTTGCTAAGGAATGCCCTGGTAGAGATCCTATTTTTATTTGTTGTAAAGCTATGGACCATGAAGTTTTGGATTACCCTAGAATGATTGCTAAGGTTGACAGAATGAATATGAGACAAGAAAACCCTGAGGAAGATCAGGAAACTAATACCATGGTAGAACCCCAGAAAGAATCAGAGAATGTATTGCTACAAATGAAAGAAACCCTAAATGATCACAGAAATATCAACTTATTAGAGATCTTCAAAGAAAAAGAATGCATAGAAACAAGAATAGGAGACTTCAACATTGACTATGTTCTGGATGAAGAAACACAGGTGAACATCATGACAGAAAGAACTTGGGAAATTTTAGGAAATCCTGTTATGATTCCTTCATTGGGAGGAATAGGATTATTCATAGGAAAGATGATAACCCTATGTGGAAGACTCACCCAAATGTCTATGAGTGCTCATGGAACTTCGACAGAGGAAGATTTTTAGGTTGTTAAATTTATTGAGAATGGCACCTCATTTGCTATGTTACTAGGAAAAACCTGGATTGAGAAGGATCGGGCCAGAAGAAAAGAAGAGGAAGTATTAGAATGGAAGAATAAAGAATTAAAAGATTTCATGACTAGGAGGATAGCGCACTTGATTGAAGAACAGGAGAATAGAGAGAAGCTATTTAGAACCAGAAACTTGGATGTTGAAGTTAAAAGAACACAAGAAGACTCACAGAAGAGTGGAGCACCTACCCTAGATAGAGAAGAAGTATTTCCCTTGAACCCTATGAAAGAATATCAACAACGCAAAGTTACTATGCCAAAAGGAGATAATAATCAAAATGGAAATATGAATATCGAGACGAAGATCACATGGAAGAAGGCTAGAAAGCTCAGTAAGAAGAGAGCAAAGTGGCAGAATGTTCCAGAGGGGACTTCGCAGAAGGAAGATTTTCAAAAATGGAACTTCGTCGAGATATCAGAACAACACAACATGGAACTTTGTCATGGCGAAGCAATATAACCGTTGGAGGCATTATGACCATTAGACCAATGCCCCCAAATGGTTAGAACAACAATTATGACCGGAAATCTCATCTTCAAACCATTGGGGCTGTGCTGCAACAAACATAACTACATTGATAAAGGCCTCTTGTCCATTGGAGAAGACCCATTACATTGTTGTCTACTTATTCCATCGACTTTTGCATCGAGAACACTATTGCAAATTGTATCCAAGCCAACTCATTGCTACCACGTTGCGTTTACTAAGATCAACACTTGTTCTATTGCTTTGAGCACCCATTCATCAATCTGAGTTATCTGATCTTGAGCGTGTATGACGGATGAACTCAACGCAACTGAAAAGTGTGTAGAAGAAGTTATAATCGATCTAATGGCTGAGAAAGTAATGTCCGTAGGGATTCAAGCCTCGTCGACGAGAGGAGTGCAAGCCTCCTTGTCGACTGCTCATGGATCTGGACCATCCCGAGTTGCAGTAGAAAAGAGAACAAAACATCGAGATGACTTGGTGAATGCGAATTTAATCCCGACTATCCTACCCGACTACATCCTGCCTTTGGCTGGCACAGTGAGTTGTGACAGTGTCTTGAGGGATTTCGATTATTCCTTAGTTATTGCATACCTCCCGAAGGGGATACATGCAGTCAGAACATAGCAGGATAATATCGCTACATTAAAATTTAGCAAGTTCAACCTAGGGGACCGTAAGAACCACAGTATGATCGCTCCTCATAGGTACTTGACTAGGATGAAGGGGAAGAACTCGAGGATAATCCCCCCAACCATGGACTATGAACCTTGTGCAGTCCACTATCCCGAATGTGATGAAGATTCCACATTTTGGAAGGCACCAGGAGGTTAACGCGTGTTTCAAGCTCCTTCTATCATGCTACCATGATAGCCATATATGGCTAGACAGATGCATCACAGTCGATCCGACATTGATCCATAGGATCACCGGATTGAGCATGTAGGGACCCGACCCACAGGACTTCTTCCTAGGGAAGGTTGCAGACCATGCACTAGCATAGAGGATTAAAGACACATATGTCAATGTAGAACAAGGGACGCGAGGCTACAAGGTAGCTTCCATACAAAATGGCGCACTATGCCTGGCTTGCCAGCTGATCACAGGAAAGCTAGTGAGAAAGAACATACCTATGCAGATCACTGGGTTTGTTGTTGACCTCGCGAAAAAGTGTGTAGAAGGACTCCAAATGAACTGGGTGAAGTAATTAGTCAACAATCTCGAATTGGATTTTCACGAAGCTCATGATTAGGGCTATGAGTTCCATTTTAGTTGGTTGCTGATCCTCATACCATTTACTGCTTGGGATATGCCAAAAGGTGTGACCTTCCTGGATATTGAGCCATTTGAGCCACTCGCTGTGAATTCCACCATGCTCTAGTACTCAAGCATTATGGGAAAATAGTGGCAGTCGAACACATTATTTCACACATACTATCTCCAGTTGAAGAGGGATATTGGGGTTTTCCCTCGCATGACGCCGAACACCCTGCATCAGTTCAGAACCCTCATGAAGTTCCACGTATATCGACACTTTATTTATATCATTGTGTGTGCAAACGAGCATAAAGAAGAGCTTCAATCATACTATAAGCTCAGAGAGGAGGACCTCGAGGAGATAACTAAGGACTGGTCTGCACAGCTCCTTATCCCTACTGACCCCACAAAAATGATTGATCTCGAACTACTTGGAAGCTCAGAGGCCACTCAAAAAGAACACGATACACCTAGAACTAGCAGAAGGAAGAAGACCAAAGAGGTACAAAACCTGAGCAGTGCATTAGAAGAAACCACTTCAGAATTGTTGGGATGAGGAGGTGATGACGAAGTAGATAAAGAAGAGACCAATGGAAAAGATGATCAACAAAAGCAAGGTGAAGTAACAGTGGCTAAGGATCATGTTGATGAGGTTGATCCCTCTAATAAAATAAAGGTTTCCCTCACAAAACCTACCTCAAGGAAGAAATCCAAAGCTAGTAAGACCAAGTTGCAGACCATGCTCATGCTCGATGACTTCGACTTCATCATCGTATTCGTATCAAATTCTTCATAGGATATTATGCAGAAAACAGAATCCAAGCAAGTGCCATGTATGATAGGATTGAGACAAAACTCAGATGGGTACAACATGCCCTTCAATCTAGCCATGCAGTATCCATTGTGCCCCTGCAATCAGAAGAACCAGAGTTGGGAGATGAACCTTCCCAACTCCATAGAATAGTTGATGCAACCGAAGATCACCTTCGTCAAGCATAAGAAGAGAAAGAACAAGCCACGGTGACCCTGAAGCAAGCACAATAGGAAATGTTAGAGCAACGTCGAGTTGAGCATCAGGAGAAGGATGACCTCCACACCAAGTTTGAAGAGGAGAGACCACGGATCCAGCAAGAGAAAGAGCAGTTGCTCACAGAGAAGCTCAGGGTCAAAGAAGCAATCAACAGAGCACTTTTCTCTATGACAGACTTAGAGAAAAATGTGGAAGAACCAGTGGAGCAGCAAGTAGCACAACTTGCGAAAGCTATCCAACATCTTCAACAGAGAATCATAGACCTAGAGCTACAAATAGTGCCGAGTACCCCGCAGGATGTGTGAGATCAAAGAGAAGCCACTGCCTAGAGTGCAGTTGAGAGGATCAGAGCATTAGCTCTAGAATGTAAACAACTTAGTAGTAGAAGTGTACAAACCTACGAGCGACTTATTGAAGACCCTGAACCAAAGGCACTGGAGTCACAACTCCAAGAGGCAAAGAATCAAGAAGAGACAGTACAATTGTAGTTGAAGCTCCTGTCAGCAGTTGAAAGAATGAATTGATCCCAAGAACAGTGCACTGCTCAACAGCAGGTCCACACCATACAAAGCAAAGTCATGGAAGTAACTCAGAGGCTCCAACCAGTCCAGGATGAAGTGTGCCAAATTTTTGAGGAGATTGAAGGACGAGGAGCAGAGCTGGAACAAATAGTCACTATAGTCGAACAATGCTTAGAGGGACCTACCAACGAAGTAGTTATCCAAGAGTTCGTTGAGTAGGAGGCCTTGGCACAACAATAGGTTGAAGCAGCTCGAGCCAAGCTCGAGTCTTTTGAAGTAGAGCTACCCAGACCAGAGTGACTTGGGATGAGTCACAGGTGATTTTTGGGGGCCTGTTGGCCCTTGACCAAGTTTTGAGGATCCTTGGTCATGTTTGACCCATTTTTGAACTTCGACAGGCTGTCGAAGGTGGAGTGCAAGTCAAAGCGGAGATCGTGAGATCTTAGCCCCTTATTTAGGGATTTTTGGGTTTTGGGCTTATGTAATGGGTATGGGGATGTTGCCCCATGGGTTTACCCATGTTTAGGCCTATTTTGTAATGTATAAATAGAAAGCTAGGAAATGTAAGTAAAAAGGCGCAAGTGTGTGATACCAAGTGCTAAGTGCAATTGATAGTTGTACATGCTTTGTGCATGATGTGTGAGACTTGCAAGGCTAAGTGCAAGTGACTATAAGGGATTGAGTAGAATCTTTGTGTTGTAACCTAACTCGGCGAAGGAGGATCTGGCGAGGTGCGTGCAGATATCTTGTCCTATGCAGAGTAGGATCTTGTGGCTCTGTGCATGTATAATATTGACAGAAGATAATAAAAGAGAAGAAGAGTTGGTGGACGTAGTCCCAGGCTAGGTGTGAACAATGTATATCCTGTTTTGTTATGCTTTGTGTGATGTATTGATGTGTTTATGTGTTTACTTGCTTAGTTATTTGGCATACATAAATGATAGATAGATATGTGTATGTTTTGTGATTAATAATATGAATAAGTGCTAGACCTAAGCTATGTGAATGTGCTTAGTGCTCAACTATACTAGATCTGGGTGAATAATGTGATGCTCTATGATTAGGGTTTTAACTGTGAAGTAGATATTGGTTAAATACTGATGAATTGTAAATGCTAAGTGTTTTGATAGAATATTGTAATCACGGATCTATGTCCTAGCTAAGGTTGCATACATTGGAGTCCTACAACCACCCCTGCCTCTACCTCAGGTGAGACTACATCTGCTTCACAGGTGTTACAGAAAGGACCGGTAGTTAGGGTTTTGTTGGTGCATTTTTGAAGCATTGAACCATGGGTTTTCCCCTGTTCCAATAGTTGTTTACAAGTGCATACATAAAATAGTTAGTTTCTTGCTCATGATGACAAATATCAAGACACAAATCAAATTCATGTTTATGCACAATATCTTGTTCTTCTGCTACACCATCGTTCTCTGTATTTGAAACACTCTTTAAATTCTGATTTTGTGGCCTCTGACATGCTTGAAGATTGTGTTCCACTTCTTGAACATTATTGAACATCTGCTGCAAAGACATAGATTTCCTCTCCATCAGAAGAAAAGATAAATCTAATTGAAAGGTTGTTACATAATGGAGCATGGCAGCAACTTCAGGAGGTTGGACTTCTTTAGGCAGTTTATAATAAAGACTAGAAAACCTCCTAATGAAATTTTAGATGGTTTCATCTTTCATTCTTCTCATGGCATAAAAATATGAAAGGAGTAGATTCCATGACTTTCTTTCACCCCAAAATCTATGAAAATCTTCCCTCAATTCATCCCACGAGATAATCGATTGAGGCTGCAAATGTTTGAACCATGCTTTGGCATCTCCTTGTAAGTATTGAGAAAAGGCCCTCATAGACACATCATCATGTTCAATCTCAAAAAAGGTCTATAAAATGCTCAAATACTTGAATATGTTTTTTGGCTGAATGTCCATCAAGCTCTCCATCGAACCTAGGAAGGTACTTATAATGTTTCAGAGGAAAGTCATGAAGGATGGAAGGAAATTTAAGAGGACTATATCTTTCTTGAATCTTGGAGGGTGCAGGATTAAGAACAGAAGGTACAAGCCCAACTTTGGTTTCATTAATCTCACAAGAATTATCATGAACATCATATGGTTCAGAGGGAGGAGCTTGGTGAATATTGGTTATACAAGAAGGAGGTATACCTACATTTTTCAATGAAGGATATACAATTGTAGATCTTTGGGATTCATTTAAACGCAGTAAGTGAATAAATATTCTTTTGAAAAACTCAGGAAAGGACAAGAATATATTGATAAAACATAAAAGTAATTCTTGAACTAAACTTAAGCTCGAGTACCTGATTTTTCCATACTACTCTTCCATATATCTATCAACAGGTCTCATTATCTAGTGGAGTCTTTGAATCACATTTGAAGCTTGATTGGAGTCACCATGAAAACTTTATCTCTGGATTCTTCTACTAGTGGAATCACCTTCAACTGATTTCTAATGTGTGGAGCCGCCAGAGAAGAAATACAACCAATAAGTGCCTGTTGCTCTCAGACCTTAGAACTAAAAAAATGTCATTCTTCCTGAGGAAAATAATAGCAATCATCCTCGGCAATGACGCCAGAATGTTATCTCTCTGTCAACTTCATTCAGTTGAGAAAACGAATGACAGAGGAAACCTACAAACCAACTTTGAGGCCGGAAACTAGCCTTTCCGACCTGGAGAGGGAACTCTCTCAGACTTCGTCTCTATACAAGGTATGGATTTAAACTATCGGCTAGATTTAACACTTTTAGACAATATTTCTAGTTCTATTGGCGAAATAAAGCAAGACCTTGGGCTATGGATTCAATTTAAGAAAACGATAGAAACAAATGACTTAGTGACTGAACTTGAGAGGATAACGGCTAAGTAGGAAATAGTCGTTCAGTTAAAAATCATTGTGTGTGGTGAGAGAAAAACACATGAAGCAACTTGGAGCACCATTGGGGATGAATTTGGAGTTCACCTAGAAGAAACACAATCATCTAAATGGCACGAATCTAGAGCACCACGCGATGAATTCTAGATTCGAAATCACGTTCTGATTTAGACAAAATATAGATATGAATATAAAGAACACAGTGAAGCATGTACGCAAAGAGAGAATACAATAAATCAAACCTCTACCACTGGAATCTTTTCGTCAAAGCTTTAAGACCTTTGCATTAAGTTTCAATCAAATTCAAAAGCTACATTCAATAGTCATTGTCTACATTGTTTTTCCAACCAACCCCCTTTACATAAAAATGACCCCCTTATATAGAAAAATAATGCCACATTTGGATGTTAGGGTCAAAATAACACCTCCTAGAATCATGGATCTGGTTTCCTTGAAAGAGAACAATAACTTCAATGGATTTACTAAAAATAGAAAACCCGACTTTGGCAAATTATAATTGTAACCAAAAAATTCTTTAAAATCATTGATAATGATCAGAATTCGACCATATGGTTGTGATAAGTCATAATGTTCACTATCATACACTCTGTCACCCCTGCATAGCAAGTCTTATACACAATAGTAACCTACAACAAAAAACGTAGCAGATTGCACAACAAACTGGGAAAATAGGTGTTAAATATGACATCATATCTCATGGATAATTTTTTTTTTTCAAAAATGAAATATTTTTTTTATATAAGCTTGTTATAAATAAAAACTTCTCTCGGTTTCATGAAATTCATCTCCAGTTATCCGAAATACGTGTCGCAAAAACATGTCTCAAATAGGAAATCATGAAAGCTTAAAAATAGGGCTCAGAGATTCATTTGAATATCCCAATACGTGACACCTTTTTCAAATATGAGAGAGGTTTTTATTATATGGTTTTTCCTAGACAAAACCCTCTCGAGGATTTTCAAAATTCCTCTCCAGTTGGTCAGAAACGGATCTTGAATTTTACCACTAAACCATTTATTTACGCAACGCGCCCTGTATCTTATGCATAGGAAAATCCTCTACACGACGGTATCTTCAGCGCAATGGTGTATTATGTGTGACAACATCCTCTACGTGACAACATCCTTTGTGTGACATCATCCTCTACGTGACGGCATCTTCTACGTGACAGCATCCTCTGCACGACAACATCCTCTGCATGACAACATCTTCTGCATGAAAGCATCCTCTGAGCGACAACATCCTCTGCGTGACGACATCCTCTGCGTGACAGCATGCTCTACGCGACGAAATCCTTTGCGTGACAACATCCTTTGCATGAAAACATCCCATGCACGACAACATCCTTTGCATGACAACATCCCATGTGTGACAGCATCCTCTGCGCAATGATATCCTTTGTGTTGTGTGCAGTTTCAAATGGAAATGGAAATAATAAATGATAAAGCTTCCTTTTAAAACCGACCCTTGGAGATGTTAGGTGATGTCAGGCATAAAAATAATATTGGTGATAACATGCATGAATTTTCAAATTTCCGATAAACCTCTAACCTTAGCTATGAAAATCATGGTGCTAACAGAGTGAATGACTGAAGAAGAAGCAAAACCCACCACAAACCAAAGTTGGGTTTATGTATTTCTTGGAATTAAGTAACCACTTGGCCTTCCCCCCAAGAATATCATGTAACTGTTATTCTCCATTAAAACAAAAATGGGTAAATAAAATATAAAATTAATACTTAGCCCCTCAAGCCCCCTCTCTTTTGGAATCATAGCCCCCTATAAATCGTTTCCTTGTCTGTCTAGAATCCGGTGATGTATTTATTATTAATAATGATCAAACATTACATTTCCTAGGCACACTGGCCTCTTTTAATTGTTTGGGCACTCTAGCCTTTGATTAACAAAATACATTATTTAATATGGGGCTCAAAACCGGGGTGTTACAACAGGGGATCTAGTCTTGAAATGGGATGCCCAAAGGAAAGCTAAAGGGAAACATGGAAAATTTGAAAATATTTCACTTGGACCCTTCCAAGTTATTGCAGCCCAAGATAACAACAATTATAATTTGGCCCAGCTGGATGGAGAATTATTTGGGGCTCCTGTGAACAGGAGGTTCCTAAAGAACTTCTTGCATTATTGATCACTGCATAATTTTCTCACCCTCTACATAAATAATTTATTTTCATTTCTATCCATGAATTTTTAATTTTACTTCATTCACCATTTGTTACTTGAATAGGTAGGTAGAGTTATAACTCTATAAGTTGAGCATTTTTTAGTCACATATCAGATCAGTTTTCAGGTCTGAAGGAGATGTATCATTTCGGGAAAACTCCATAACCCAACACAAGAAGGCACTTAGTCTACAATTCTTAGCATACCACAGTGATATGTTTTCCCTATTGGAGCCAAATGTTAGTACCATATGTTTTACTACCATTGGAATGAAGGTTCATCAAACTTGTAAAGAAAAAATTGAGAAAGTTAAAGGAAGAGGGTGAACTTCCAGAGCCAACTAATATTAAAAGAGACAAGTTATTTTGGGGTCGATCGAAGAAAATGGAAGAAAATCCATGCCCTTTTTTGCCTAAGGTAATATTTAAGCGCTCAGGTGCTTATCGGGAGTCAAAAAGAGGCTTATCATACCCCAAAAATACCTAAGCGCTTAGCCCCAGATCCTACCATATGACTGACTGTTGGCACAGGGGAAAACCCAGGGTTCAACACTCAAGAGCATACCAACAAAGCCCTAACTATCGGCCCTTTTGGCAACACCTGCGAAGTAGATGAAGTCTCACCCGAGGTAGAGGTAGAGGTGGTTGCAAGACTCAGGTGTTTGCAACCTTAGCTAGGACAAAAATTTGTGATCCTATCCTTATAGGGCACTTAGCATAGATCATTCATCAATGTTTAACCCTTATTATACTTCGCAGATGGCACAGAGCTTCACAGTGAATACTCAGATGTATATTTTTTCAGCACTTAACTATAGCAAATCATATCATATCTAGTAGTTCATCACTAAGCATTCTCATACATGTCAGATCCCACTATTGACATACATCTAGGAAGCACAAAGAATTAATAGATCTATCTAAATATATCAAGGCACTCAGTAGAAGAAGAAATAAACACATCAAGCTGAAGCACAAAGCATAACACACAGATCTACATGGTTCACCCCCACCCTGGGGCTACGTCCACCAACTCTTCTTCTTTATTAGTGTCTTCAATCGATTACAGCACAAAGCTACTCAAAACCCTTACTTCACACAGGGTAGAAGATATGTGCATCTCACTATATCCTTATTCCTTGTACTTCAGCACAAAGCCTTCTACAACCTCTTACAACAACTAACACTTAGCTCTGCAGCCTCTTACAATCATCCACAAAGAAATTACAGTCCACATCTGATCACACAGACCAAACTACTAGCACTAAGCCATCAACACTTCTTACATTTCCTAAGTATCTATTTATACATTACAAAAGTGGGCCTAAGAATGGGTAAACCCACGAGCCGACATCCCTTTCCCATTACATTAACCCAAAACCCTAAAAGAGGCCCAAAAGTGGACCAAGATCCCGCGATCTCTGCTTTACGTAGTGTTCCATCTTTGACAGGGTGTCGAAGTCCAAAAACGGTCAATTATGAACAAGTGTTCCTCGAAACTTGATCAAGGGCCAACAAGACCCCAACACTCACCTATGACTTTTCCCGAGTCACTCGAATCTGACCAATTCTACTTCAAATTCCTCGAGCTTGGCTCGAGCTTCTTCGACCTGCTGCATTGCTACTGCCTCTTGCTCAGTGAACTCCTGGATGAGTGCCTCATTCACTGGCCCTTCTAGGAGTTGTTTCATTATATTCACAAGCTATTCAAGTTCTACTCCTTGGCTTTTAACTTCAGTGAACAGTTGGCATGCCTTTTTATGCATTGGTTGCAGTCATTGAGAGACTTCCATTACTTTACTCTGAAGCATGTGAATCTGTTGTTGGGTTGTGCATTTCTCTAGAAACCTCTTCATTCTCTCTATGGGTGACAGGGCCTTCAGCTGCACCTATAACTTTTCAGCGTCGTAATTCGCCTCTTGGAGTTGTGACTCCAATTGATGCAATTCTGGGTTCTTGGTTAGGTTCTCATAGATCTGTGCACTTTTTCTACTTAATTGTTTGCATTCCTCGGAGATTTCTTTAATCCTTTCTACGGTGCTCCAGGAAGTTATTTCTCATTGGTCGTACACTTCTTGTGGGGTTTGTGGTATGGTCTGAAGTTCTAAGTCCACGATTATTTGTTGAAGTTGTTGAATAACTTCAGCAAGCTTCATCACTTGGAATTCGATGGGGTCCTCTACCTTTTGTTCTAAGACGGTCACAGAGAAAAATTCTCTGTTGACTACTTCTTCAATCCCAATCTGCTTCGCGAGCAACTGATCTTTCTATTTTTGAATATTTTCTATGTCTTCTTCAAATTTTGCTTGGAGAATGTCCTTCTCTTGTTGCACAGCTCGACGTTGCTCGAGGACTTCCTCCTGGGATTTCTTTAAGGCCTGAGTGGTCTGCGTTGTTTCTTCATGTTCCTTCCGAAGGCGTACTTCAACCATGTTAGCAATCTTGTGGAGTTGAACTGGTTCATTTCCTTCTTCTATTGTTCCCTTTGGCAAGGGCACAGAGGAGACTGCGCAGCTAGACTGGAGAGCTTGTTGTACTCCTTGGAGTTCAATCCCGATTATGTTGTACATTGTCTCTTGCTTAGCTTCCTGTTTTTCTATTATCTCTTATATGGCTTCATTCATAGCTGCAATGAGAAAACTGAAGTCATCTGGAGTGAGCGTGGCCTTCATCTTAGTCATGGGTGTTTTTTATTTCTTTTGGGAGGAAGGTTCTGGAGGTGAACCCTTCCTTTTCTTTATGATTTCTACTTCATCACCTGGCCTCTGTTCGACTTCCTCTAAGTCTTCTCCATTACCTCCTTGCTCTGGTGTAATGGATGTGGTTCTTACAGATCTGATGTCTACATCCTGGATATCCTCATCCTTCTTTGTCTGCTTTGTTTTCTTTGTCTTACTGGGTCCAGGTGTATTCTATGCAGCTTCTGGGCTATCAATGTCAGACACTTATGCAAGTTCTGCTGGAATAAGAAGGTTTGTCGACCATTCCTTAGTGATTTCCTCTAGGTCTTCTTCTATCAGCTTGTAATAAGACTGAATTTGTTCCTTGTTCTCATCAGCGTGTGCTGTCAGATATATAAAATGGTGGTCTACATTGAACTTTATCAAAGGTCAAAAGTTGTGTAAAGTATTCGGGGTCATGCAAGGCTTAGACTAGATGGTGAGCTTCAACTGGGTGTAGTAGGTGTGAAATATGGCATTGGATTGCCACTGCTTGTTCATGTCATTAGAGTACCACAGGGTATTGAACTTCACAGCCAATGGTTCAAAGGGTTCAATGTCGGGGAAGGTTGCACCTTCCGGTAGCTCCCATGCAACGAAAGTTATAAGTATCAAGAGCCAGCTAAAATGAAATTCATGCCCCTAATCATGGGCTTCTCTACAATCGATCTCTAGTTGATTCACCAGGTACTTCACCCATTTCATCTGTAGTCCCTCTGTGCACTTTCCTGTGAGGTTGACTACAAAGCCGAATACTTGTGTGGGTCGATTCTTGCGTACCAACTTCCCTGCGATCAGTTGACAGGCGAGGTGCACTACACCACTTTCAATAGAAGCTACCTTGTATCCTCTCGTGCATTTCTCAACATCAACATAGGCTTCTTTGATATTTTGGGCAAGAGCACGATCCACGGTCTTCCCAGGATAGTAATCGTGGGGATCAGGGCCCTGCATGCTAAGCCTGGTGATCTGGTTGATCAGTGTTGGATCAACTCTTATGCGGTGGTTCAGACATAAGTATCCTCCATGGTAACTTGCCAACAGCAGCTTCACACAAGCATTCACCTCCTGGTGTCTGTCGAAGTGTGGTATCTTCATAACGTTGAGCAGAGTAGACTATGCGAGGTTCATCATCCATTGCTGAGGGATGATCTTCGAATTCTTTCCCTTGTTTTTGGTTAGGTACTTGTATAGGTCAAGTGTGCTATAAAATTTATGATCCCCTAGGTTGAAGTCACTAAACTTCAAGGTTGTGATCTTGTCGTGATCTGTGTGGATTGCGCGTACTCCTTTCGGTAGGTACGTCATGACTAGAGTGTACTCAAAGTCTCTAGGCACACTATCTCTATTGATCGCATTGCTCAGAGGTGGTATGTAAGCAAGTAGGATGGATGGGACCAACTTCGTGTTGGTCATATCGTCCTTATGTTTGGTTCTTCTTTCTGCGCCGGCTCGGGATGTTCCTGCTCAAGTAGTCGATGGGAGGCTTGCACTCCTCTCATCAATGATGCATGTAAACCTATAGAAAATCCCCTCTCTAACATGACTCTTTCAACTCTGAGGCTAGTGAGTACCACAACAGATATACAAGAACAATATGAAAAATCTCCTTTATTACTATCAAACCCTTGAGGTAGGGAAACACCATACAATGGATCCTATTATGGAAGGAATCCTCTCCTATTCACTTGCCTCTTCGAGGGGGCATCCTCATATTGAGATGCCTCTCCACAATACAATAATTCTCTTCATATCTCATTACATTGATTGAACCCCATTATATAGTGCTACCATCACCTAAGAACATTCTAGAGGAGGAATCTTCTAGAAGTAGAACCTTCTAAGAAGTCCTCTTACATTTATTATAT
>JZKD02S0220442.1:70810-123082 GCA_000966675.3 Picea glauca | reverse complement strand
CAGAAAGAAGCCAGAGGTAAGCCATCTCAAAATATTTGGCTGCCCAGTATTTATTCATATACCGAAAGAGAAGAGAAACAATCTAGAACCTTCAGGAAAGAAGGGAATATTTGTGGGATACTGTGATGTCTCCAAGGCCTTCAGACTATATATACCAGGTCACCATCACATTGAGATCAGTAGGTATGTGACCTTTGATGAAGATGCAGTGCTCAAGAAATCTGGAAGATGCCAGCTTGAAGAAGTATATGAAGATGAACCCGTAATCCCCAGTATTGCAATGAGGGAGGTTCCCAGAGCTGCAGAACCAGTGAGGGAAAACATAAATTCCTCTAATGAGGAAATTCTAGAAGACCATGATATATCATAAGTCCAATAACCTCCTCAAATGACGATCCTCCATAAAAGGAAGCCATCTTGGGCTAGAGAGCTTATTCAAGATGGAGATAAGTATGGTGTTCCCCAAGGAACCACAAGACAGGTGAAAAGACCAAAGGAATTCTCCAGTTATACGGCGTTGATGTGTGACCTCCTAGAGAAGGAGCCTACCTGCTTTGAAGAATCCATTCAGATGAAAGAATGGGCAGATGCCATGACAGAGGAATACCAATCCATAATAAAGAATGATGTATGGGAAATAGTTCCCAGACCGAAGAGTAAAGACTTGGTATCCTCCAAATGGCTCTTCAAAATAAAACATGTTGTTGATGGAAGTATTGAGAAATATAAAGCAAGATTTGTAGCTCGTGGATTTTCTCAAAAAGAAGGCATTGACTATGAAGAGACAATCGCTCCTATAGACATATACACTTCGATTAGAACCATCATATCTCTTGCAGCTAAGATGAAGTGGAAGCTGCACTAGATGGACATAAAGACATCTTTCCTAAATGGTGTCATCGAAGAGGAAGTGTATATAGAGCAACCTCAAGGATTTGAAGTTGAAGACAGGAAGTCTCATGTCTGCAGATTGAAGAAAGCCTTATATGGATTAAAGCAAGCTCCTAGATCTTGGTATGGCCATATAGACAGTTTTCTGACGAGCTTAGGCTTTACCAAGAGTAAAGAAAATTCTAACCTCTACTTCAAGTTTATGAACGATGAGCCGGTAATATTACTGCTATATGTGGATGACTTATTATTAACTGGAGAAGAAAATCTCATCACTGAATGTAAGAAGAGACTTGCCTCAGAATTTGAAATGAAAGACCTTGGCCTAATGAATTATTTCTTAGGTCTTGAGGTATGGCAGAGTCCAAAGAGGATTTTCCTTAACCAAGGGAAGTATGCAGTCAAAATCCTGAAGAGATTTGACATGTTGGAATGCAAGTCCATGAATACACCCATGGAAGCGAAGTTGAAGCTGTTGGTCGACACTTCATCAGAGTTTATTGTTGCCACACTATACAGACAGATTATTGGATCATTGATGTACCTGATGAACACCAGACCAGACATTTGTTTTGTCGTGAACACATTGAATCAGTTTCTGGTAGAACCCAGACATGTTCACCTAGTGGCTGCAAAACATGTGATGAGGTACCTTAAGGGTACAATAGATTGCGGTCTCAGCTATGATGGAGATTATGATTTCACATTGAGTGGATATACTGATGCAGATTGGGTAGGAAGTGTTTCTGATGGGAAAAGCACTTCAGGATGTTGTTTCAGTTTGGGATCAGCCATGATCTCATGGCAAATTAAGAAGTAATCTAGCATTTCTCTCAGCACAGCAAAAGCAGAATACATTGTTGCATGTTCTTCCAGCTGTGAAGCTATATGGTTTCAAAAGTTGTTGACCGGTCTATTTGACCTAGAGATGGAAGCAACCACAATCCTATGTAACAACCAAAGCTGTATAAAGATGACAGAGAATCTTGTATTCCATGACAGGTCGAAGCACATAGAGATCCGATATCATTACATCCATGACATGGTGCAGAGAGGAGCCTTAAAGATCCAGTACATTAGCACGGATGAACAGGTTGTTGATGTGTTGACCAAGCCTCTATCTCATGTAAAGTTTGAGCACTTTCAATATAAGGTTGGTATAGTCCGAAAGGACCTTCCTTGAAAGGGGGAGTAGTTGTTGTGATAAGAAATCTCTTTCTTCTAGCCTCATTGCTGTGACGTAAAGCAAGATGATGTGATGAGACTAGAACTGTGCTTCTGGCTTGACAGCTGTGATGTAAAGCCAGTCTAGTATCCTTCTTCCATCTTGATTGATGTGACGTAAAGCAGGACGAGTATCTTTCTTCCATCTTTATTGTTGTGATGTAAAGCAAGATGATGAGATGAGACTAGTACTGTGCTTCTGGCTTGACAGTTGTGGCGTAAAGCCAGTCTAGTATCTTGCTTCCAACCTGATGGTTGTGACATAAAGCAAGATGATGTGATGAGACTAGTACTGTGCTTCCATCTTGATGGTTGTGATGTAAAGCCAATCTAGTATCTTGCTTCCAACTTTATTTTTGTGATGTAAAGCAGGATGAGCATCTTGCTTCCGGCTTGACAGCTGTGATGTAAAGAAAGACGATGAGATGAGACTAGGACTATGCTTCCAACTAGATAGTTGTGACATTCCAGTCTAGTATCCTGCTTCCATCTTGATTGTTGTGACGTAAAGTAGGATGAGTATCTTGCTTCCATCTTTATTGTTGTGACATAAATAAAGACTATGATATGAGACTAGAACTGTGCTTCCGGCTGGATAGTTGTGACGTAAAGCCAGTCTAGTATTATTACGATGAGCCAACCTCATGTTGTGATGATGATGGTGATGTATCATTTTTATACTAATACATATTGATGCAAATGATGATTGCATTCCTTTGAGAATGACAATGTTGCTGATGAAGAAAACTTTCAATGATTTATAGATATGCTAGTCAGTGTTCCCAGATGATATTGATGATGTTTTCCTCTCACCCACTTGATGTTGTTGATGATGTTGTCCTCTCTCTCTCACATGATGTTGTTGAAGAATACCCTTCTTGTTAAGGGGGAGTGTTAAAATAATGTAAATGCAAAGTGTATTCTTATTATTATTTGATATATTATTCATTGGATCAATCCCCATTGTGGATTGATTATGTCGGCTATTGTAAAAGGACCAAATCCCATTTTGTGGATTGGTCATAATGTAATTGTAAAAGTCAAAAGAAGAAGTCAGCCCCAGAATATATCAAGAGGCCCTGGAATACAATAAAGGTGGTTATAACCACCCAACTTGAGACGTTGGCCCTGTCAGTGAAGAGACACTTCACATGTGTCAGATTTGTATAAATAAGGAGGCTAGTGCCTCACCTAGACACACACCTCACTTTCTCATTGAGAGACAAGTTTTGGAACTGTAGAAGAAGGAGAGAGTGGCGCATCTTTTGGGAGAGGATCTTCTACATTAGTTTAAGTTATCTCTTGGCATTGTATTGGCTATCTATAATAAGGAAGTTTTGTTGGGTTTTATTCCCCTAGAGGGTTTCCCAGGATAAATGTTGTGTCTCTTGTGATTGTGTATTTCTCAGTGATCTTGCATTATGCTATTGTTATCTATTTAAATTAAAAGAACTATAATAATGGCTTAAACATTAACAGGAAGCACCAACTCCTTGGTTTCTCTAGCAACCACTAGAAGGAAGCACCAACTCCCTGAGTGTTCCAGCACCAACTGGATGGAAGCACCAACTTCCAGTTACACAAGAACCAACCTATATAATAGAGAACAATAGTTCTCCTTTGCACGACCCTGCCACCCTGGTTTTTCTAGTTGCAACCAGATGGAAGCTACAACTCCCTATGTTCAAGCACCCACCCAAAACTCTCAGGACAACAGTCCTCCCTAGAACCTCCCTACCACCCTGAAATATAAATCTTTGCTTCTCATGAATTTATCATAGTGATACATTATTTATCAATGGCTTACTAGTCTCATCATTTTTCTGCTACACTACTCTGCTCTACCTGCATCAGTGTCTTCTTGCTCACATCTTCTTGAGATTTATGATCTTTTGCTCTGTCTCTATATGCGCACCTTGGATTTCTCTTCCTCTCTCAGATATGCATTTATGTTCCTTGCTTATTCTGTGCTTTATTCTTTGTGTCTTATTTCCATTCTATGCACTACGCCTCTTATGTGCATTTCAGCTCCTGCACACAGCATGCTTCTACCCGCATGAATCACTCTCAATAGTAGCAACCATCTCTTCTTTGTTCTGCATATATTTATCATGCCAAGTCCTCTGCCAAATGATCCATGCAAATCATCGTCTTCTTTGGTGGTTATACCGAGTCTTTTCATCATCAATGGCTTATCCTGAGATTCTTTGCCTTCTCTGGCAGTGCGACACTTTGTCTTCTTTGTCACAGTTGAGATTATCCTCTATATTGCAGTTACAGACTTCGACACTTTTCCATCTGTCAATTGTCTCTATGATTAGTCTTCATTCCACTGGTAGTTACCTCGAGACTCTTCATCTCCTCTTATGATCACCCTGTAGCTCCTTAAGTTATTTGGCCGATACAATCACTCCATTATGGTAGTTACAACCAGTAAATTATGGATTCTTTGGCTTCTAAGCCCCTTCCTTCACGTGACCACCGGTAGTGACCAAACACCTATTCAAAAGGTTCTTCCCGAAATCGGTCTTGTGAGAGCTAGCTCTATTTCTTGATATGACCTTGGGCGATGGTCTCTCCTGACCAAATGATTGCGGGCGTGACCTCTCTTCACATTAGCCCCCTATCGCATGTGACCTCAAGCTACATCCTTGCGTAGGTGAATGATTGTGGGAATGTCCAAGAGTGGTTTGGGATCAATTGCTTTTCTCCCCACAATCCACCTCTAGCTGCCACATACCCTTTCTCCAAAATCGTGGTTTCAATTATGGCTCACTCACAAAAAATTAAGACCCGAGCATGTTCTAGCCCGTAATGCGATGAGACCATCGATCTCACGATCTTGATGGTGCTCCTTTGATCAATGACTCCAATCCTTAGTCTTAATGATCAGGTGACATGTGGCCCTCCAAACCAATGGACGATATCAATTTCACCTTTCAGACTTCGAGAGTTTCGATTCTCAAACTTCGCTTACTACTGGAGCATTTTACCTAGAGTCCATGATCCAATGACACGTGTCCCTTTTGGATCGACGGTCATAATCCCTTCAGGTATTCGGGGTTCGACAATCTAAACTCTCAACTTTCTTTCATCCTTCCTTTGCTTTTTCTTGGAGCTAAAAATCCACTGACGCGTGTCCTCGTTAATCCAATGGCTATCCTCCACTCCAGAACTTTGGCCTTCGGCAATCTCAAACCTTTCTCTTTCACGTTTTCCGGGTGTAGTTTCACTCGAAGTTCATGATCCGTTGACATGTACCCTCATGCACGATCAATGATCATAAGTGACTTCGGCACTTTGGAACTTTAATATGATCACTGCTTCATTTTCCTTTGGAATGGTCACCTGCTGAATAAGTCATAGGCAGTGGAAAGCCCTTGCTGTTGGTTAACACTTCCACTTACACTGTCCTTCCACTTTACTAGACCAACGGTTGAGAATGCATCTGAAGTGATCTTCAGAATGAACGAATCGTATCCACTTCGGGACTTCGGCATTTGGGACTTCGAGACTTAGGGCATATTTCGGTGGTAAAACTCCCAGAGTGACGTCACTTACTTACGTCACTTGATGATGTGTCATGAGCCTAGTAGCTACCACGTGTCACTTGGATTTGTGATTTGCACATACCTGAAGTGTCGAATCAACTTAACACTTGTCATTGTCTAATTGTGCCACATGTCCTTGCTGACGTGGATCCTCATTTACTTCGGGACTTCGGGTATTTCACCTTTTCTAGTCACCAATTCTTCTGAAGTGAGAATCCCCGAACAATAACCTCCTTGCAAATTTTAGACCCAAACTAAACATTGTTCTTTGATCATGTTCTCATATCGACGACTCGATCTTTTTGCGATGTTATTTTTCTATCTTATCATGTCCTTCCTCTTCAAACTGATCTGACGGATGTCATTTACTCTGGATCTCCAGACTTTGGTTTTTTCAAGTCTCAACCTGAAAAATCCTCGAAGTGATTTGCTCCAGAGTTGAGGATCTTGTGTCACCTGTTAGTCTTGACGATGGACAATCCCTGCTTACTTCGGGACTTCTAGACTTTGACACATCTGCTCTTATACGCTCATCCAAAGGCTTAAACTTCCTGCATTTATTTCTAGATCCAACAACTATTGATCCTTGGTGCTCAGATCCAACGGATCAGATCTGTACTTCTCCTTTGCGCTTCCTCTAGTCACTAGGAGATAATCTAATGGTCATCGGGTATTCGGGATTGGTGATCCAATGGCCACTTTCATTCTTCCTCCTGAGCTTTATGATATCTCTGACTTAGAAGGTTTTCTAAGTGTTCAAAGGTCTCGACCTTTGCTCCTCCTGCGAGTCCTTCTCTTGGACCTCGGTTGCACTTCTGGAAAGTGCAAAGCGCTATCTCTTTTGAGCTTTGATCTCTCCATACTATTCGCTCCTCCTCCTTATATTATGCTTCCTTCTACTCCACCTTCTATTCTTGCCATCAATGAAAAGCACACTCTTCCTGTAAACATGCCAACAATCTTCCCTTTTGGCATTGATGGAAACCCTTATAGGTTGTGTTATTCTACTTGGACCTCCAACTATAGTGTCTATACCACTCCTTTTCTCCCCCTTTGACATTAATGTCAAACAAAACATGCTCCCCCTAAGATGTTGCAGTACTTTGCGTAGTTATCAGATATTCAAACAACACATACTCCCCCTGACAGGATGAACTCTCTTAGGTTGATAATGGGGTTTAGTAAAGATGTCTGCAATTTGTTCTGTGGTTGGAATGTAATGACCTTGAACAATCTTATTAATGACCTGCTCTGTCAGAAAATGGTATTTTATGGGGATGTGCTTGGTATTGGAATGAATTATTGGATTCTTGGTCTTGCTCATCTTCATCTTTAGCTGTGTCCTCTGTGGTATACTCAATATTGCTCATCTCTCTTACTAGGACTCCTTCATCAACCTTTTCTTGTCATAACTGAATGACTCCCCTTGTCACTCTTCTCTCTCTGCTTCTAACTTATCTCCCCCTTTGGTAAAATATTATATCTTTCTGAAAAGGTATTTTCTCTTGTTATCCCTACAGGATGTCATGTATATCATTTTTGTACATCAGAATGATGTTGTTGTTGATGTCGTTGTCCTATTGGAACACTGCACAATTGTAGCTCATATTTTTCAAACAACCCTTGGATCTACCCATTGATCTTCATCAATCTCTAACCAGATGTATATGTCTTTATCCAAGATGCTTCTTTATTGTACATTGCTCTAAAGTTGTATGAGAAAGTTTATACTATGCTTGTCACATGACTCCAATTCATTTTGCAACAATTAAATTCACTCATGTTCACTTGTTCAGTCTTTTCTATCCACATCTGTGAGTGTCTTGGTTTCTTGAACTTTGTTTTCTGATCTTCTATTACAGCAGCTTCATTTTTCTTCTATGATGCCTACAATCCAAGGCTTTTATGACCATATTCATCACAAGGAAAAATAATAACCATTACAAACACTCTCATACCTCCTTTGATTCATCCATGAAGGTGTCTCTCTTCTAAAATTACTTCGAGGTGTATGAGTAGCTTCTAGGTGTCTTTGTTGATCTGATCTTCTAAATATTGTAGTATTGCTTTCATTCTTTGAACATGAATAACATGAGTCATACCTGCTTTCCCTTTTTACAAATGAAGGACATGTGTCAGACTTGTCTTCACCCTTTACAAATGAAGGAATTGCATAAGGTTTCTTAGGAGTAATGATTTCTTCCTTGTTGTATCCAAGACTGGATTTGTCATTTGGTGATCTTTGACTATCCAAGATCTCATCCAGGATCATGGAACTGTTCAAGAACTTGATTTGGGTGTTTGACTTCTCAACCTTCTTTCTGATATTCACAACTTATGCTTCCATCTTATGACATGATTCTTCTTCTACTTCTTCCATGGGATAAATGCTAACAGAGAATTCTTTTATTATATCTGAGTCTTCTTCTTTTCTACCAGGGGAGGATTCAATATCAACATTATTATTTTTCCTTGTGCTTTTACTTATACATAGAGACTTGTCCTTGTCTCCAGTCATGTGCTTGGAACATCCACTGTCTAAATACCAGGGGTCTTTTGTTTTTGAGCTGACAGTACTAGACCACATTTTTCACTATCTTTCTTTTTCCATGTGTTGGAATTTCTACATAAGGGTTTTATCCTTGGATTTGCTTTGTAATTCTTCAAATGGAAATTTGTAGCCTTGTGAACGAAGTTATGACATTTATATCATTCGAGCTCATTTTTTAATAGGTCAAAGTGATTGGTGTAATGTTGTATACTCATTGGCTGTTCATTATTCCTTGACCCCCTTAGTTGCATGTCTCTAAAATTAATTTGAAAATTTGAAATATGTGGTTGTTTGTTACTTGGTTGTCTCATTATTTGTTGTGGAAAATATTTATTCCTTGGGTGTCTTGATTTCTCATGTCTAAATCTTAAGGAACAATTTACAGCTTTGTGGCCAAAGTTAGAACAGTAGAAAGAATATCCATAGAAAAAATATTTGTACCTGGAAAATGGTTGTCTTCTTTGAGCAAGTCGATTTCTTCCATGCTGATGATTTCCTTGAGCAGAGGGTGTATTGTTTCTTTGGTATACATATTCAGTTCTGGCACCTTTTTCTTTACTCCTCCTTGGAGGTTGATTATCTTCCTTTGTTTCTGCAAGTTTGATGTTGTCATTGGTTGTAGATTTTACAAACTTGATAGATTCTTTGTTGCTTGGCTGACCACTACTTGATCCCTCTTCATAACCCAAACCAATTTTCAAATTTGGATTCCTTTGCTGATTCAAAATGGTGGCTAATCCTTCTAAGGTTTTGATACTTGACAGATTCTGGTGATACAAGGCTTGAAACTTCTCCAACTCTTTTCTAGTTTTCACTACTTCTTCTTTCAAAGATTCACATATTACCTTCTTCTCTGGTAATTGTTGTTTTAGAATGTCCTCTATTTTATTTTCCTCTTCTAATTCCACTTTTAGCAAGGCAACGTCTTCATCAGGTTTTTTATTTCCTTTCTCGAACCGTATCAGCAATTGTTTTTTCTTTCTCTTCTTAAGTCTGAGTCTGTCAATCTCTCCCAAAGCGATGATCATCTCTCCTTCCAAGTCAACCAAAGCTTCTTCATCATTAGCATCACTTCCTGTGTTTTTATTATCATAATCCTCTTTGTCCATAAGCATGAAGTCATTTACCTTATCTTCACAAGAAGAGTCATTATCTCTATCTTCTGAAGAGTCATCATTGTTTACACATAAAATTTTCTTTTTATAAAATCTTTTGGATTTGTACTTCTCTTCACCTTCAGAGTTATGGTCCTTATTCTTGTGTGGAAACTTAGATGCAAAGTGACCTATATTTCCACAGTTAAAACATTTGAAGGGAAACTTGCCTTGGTAATTTCTGAATCCTTTCTTTAGTCTTCTCACAAATTTTTTTTCAATTTCATCATGCTCAGAATCCTCATTCTTATTTGCTTTAAATGATGCTTCTATAGTGGTAGATTTATCTTTACTAATCCTCATTTCATAATAAATTAGAGTTACTAGGAGTTTATCAATAGACAGAGTCTTAAGATCATTCAGTTCTTCTATTGCAGAAACTTTTGGATTGAATCTATCAGGCAGAGATCTTAAGATCTTCTGAACTAATAATACGTCTTCAATCTTATCACCAAGAGATTTCATGACATTCACAAGATCCTCAACTCTTAAGAAAAATTTATTAAATGTCTCATCCTCATTCATCTTTAGTTGTTCAAGCTATAATCTGTAGGTTTGAATCTTGGCATCATTTACCTTCTCATTACCTTCATAACTGCTAATGTGTTTATCCCACATTGCTTTAGAAAATTGTAAGTGCATAACTTTTACAAATTCTACTTCTGCAAGCCCACTCAGAATAGCATTCATAGCCTTAATGTTGAAGCTGAATTCTATCTTGTCATACTTATTAGCTAGTACAACTGGCTTTACATAACCAGTCTCTACCACATCCCAGGCATTTCACCTAAAGCCATTATGTAGGTTCTCATCCTAACCTTCCAGAAGCCAAGGTTTATTCCATTGAATAGGGGGGCCTTATTGGTTGAAGTTCCTTCATGACTTGTCATGTTTAAGCTTATTGATCTACCTTTAAATAAAAGGAAACCTCTCTGATACCAATTGTTGGAAAACTGAGAGGGGGGGTGAATCAGTTGTTATTGTGCTTAAACAATTATGCCCATTTTAAACTCTTTACAGAACACTCAATGACGATCAAAATAATGCAGGGAAGTAAGCAATAGAATATTCAAAATCAATCACACACATGAAATAAACAGAGATAGATATTTCCTGAGGAAACCCATAAAGGGAAAAACCTTTTCTTCTTGATATGATAAGTAATCTTTATTTTCTATACATTATCATTCTTAGGAACACCAACTCCCTTTGAGGCTACCACCTCTGTTTTATAAGAATCAACTTGCTAAGAGCACCAACTCTCTAGTTTCTCTAGCACCCGCTAGAAGGAAGCACCAACTCCCTGATTTCTCTAGAACCCACTAGAAGGAAGCACCAATTCCCTAAGTGTTCCAACACCAACTGGATGGAAGCATTAACTTACAATTACACAAGTACCAACCTTTATAACAAAGAACAATAGTTCTCCCTTGCACCACCCTTCCACCCTAGTTTTTATGGCTGCAACCAGATGGAAGCTACAACTCCCTATGTTCAAGCACCCACTTGAAACTCTGACGAACACAGTCCTCCCTAGCACCTCCCTATCACCTCCCTACCACCCTGAAATATAAATATTTGATTCTCATAAATTTATAACAGTGATATAGTATTTATCAATGGTTTACCAGTCTCATCATTGTTTTGCTACACTGCTTTGCTCTGCCTGCATCAGTGTCTTCCTTCTCGCATATTCTTGAGATTTCTGATATTCTTCTCTGTCTCTGTATGCACACCTCATATTTCTCTTCCTCTCTTAGATATGCATTTATGTTCCTTGCTTATTCTACACTTTATTCTCTATGTCTTATTTCCATTCTATGTGCTACGCCTCTTCTATGCATTTCATCTCCTGCACACAACATGCTTCTACCTGCATGAATCACTCTCAATAGCAGCAACCATATATTCTATATTCTGTGCATATTTATCATGCCAAGTCCTCTGCCAGATCATCCATGTAACTCATCATCTTATTTGGTGGTTATAGTGAGTTTGTTTGTCACCAGTGGCTTATCCTGAGATTCTTTGCATTTTCTGGCAGTGCGACACTTCGTCTTCTTTGTCATAGTTTAGATTATCCTCTCTGTTGCAGTTAAAAACTTCGACACTTTTCCATATGTTAATTGTCTCTATGATTAGTCTTCATTCCACTGGCAGTTACCTCGAGACTCTTCAGCTCCTCTAGTGATCACCCTACAGCTCCTTGAGTTCTTTGACCAATACAATCACTTTGTTCTGGCAGTTAGAGCCAGTAAAGTATGGCTTCTTTGTCTTCTAATCCCCTTCCTTCATGTGACCAAACTACTATTCAAAAGGTGCTTCCCGAACTCGGTCTTGTGAATGCTAGCTCCATTTCTTGATATGACCTTGGGCGATGGTCTCTCATGACCAAATGATTGCGGGCACGAGCTCTCTTCACGTTAGGTCCCTGTCGCATGTGACCTCGAGCTACATCCTTGCGTAGGTGAACAATTGTGGGAATGTCCAAGAGTGGTTTGGGATCAACCACTTTTCTCCCCACAATCCACCTCCAACTACCATGTACCCTTTCTCCAAAACCATGGTTTCAATTGAGGCCCGCTCACGAAACATTAAGACCCGAGCATGTTCTGGTCCCGCAATGCGATAGGACCATCGATCTCATGATCTTGATGGTGCTCCTTCGATCAATGGCTCTGATATATCTTCCTTTCCTGCCTTTTTTCCTATGTCCACACATGATCCTTAGTCTCAATGATCAGGTGACATGTGGCCCTCCAAACCAACGAATGAGTTTGATTTCTCCTTTTGAGCTTCAGGAGTTTTGATTCTCAAACTCCACTTTCTCCCAAAGCATTTCACCCAGATTCCATGATCCAATGACGTGTGTCCCTTTTGGATCAATGGTCACAATCCCTTCAGGTATTTGGGGTTCGGCAATCTCAACTCTCAACTTTCTTTCATCCTTCCTTTTCTTTTTCCCAGGGCTAAAAATCCACTAATGCATGTCCTCTTTAATCCAACAACTATCCTCCACTCCGGGACTTCGGCCTTCAACAATCTCAAACCTTTCTCCTTCACATTTTCCCGGAGTAGTTTCACCCGAAGTTCATGATCCATTGACACGTACCCTCTTTCACGATCAACAATCATAAGTGACTTTGGCACTTTGGAACTTTAATATGATCATTGCTTCATTCTCCTCTGAAGTGGTCACCTGTTGAATAAGTCATAGGCAGTGGACACCTCTTTTTCTCGGTTAACACTTCCACTTACATTATCCTTCCACTTTACTAGATCAATGATTCAGAATGCATCTGAAGTGATCTTCAGATCGGACAACTTGTATCCACTTCGGGACTTCGGCATTCAGGACTTTGGGACTTAGGGCATCTGCTGGTGATAAAACTCCTAGAGTGACGTCACTTGATGACGTTTCATGAGCCTAGTAGCTACCACATGTCACTCGGATTTTTTATTTTCACATACCTGAAGTGCCAAATCAACTTGACAGTTGTCATTGTCTGTTTGCGCCATGTGTCCTTGTTGACGTGGATCCTCATTCACTTCAGAACTTTGGGTATTTCAACTTTTCAAGTCGCCAATTCTTCCAAAGTGAGGATCCCCAAACAATAACCTCCTCATAGCTTGTAGACCCAAACTAAACGTTGTTCATTGATCATGTTCTCAGATCGACATCTCGATCTTTCTATGATGTTTCTTTTCTAGATTATCATGTCCTTCCACTTCAAAATGATCTGACGCCTATTGTTTACTCTGGCTCTCCGACTCTCCGGACTTCGGGTTTTTTAAGTCTCAAACTAAAAAATCCTCAAAGTGATTTTCTCTCGAGTTGAGGATTGTGTGTCACCTGTCATTCTTGACGATGGATGGTCCCTGCTTACTTTGGGACTTCGAGACTTTGACACGTCCACTCTCCTATGCTCATCCAAAGACTTAAACTTTGTTCATTTATTTATGGATCCAACGACCATTGATCCTCGGTGCTCAGATCCAATGGATAAGATCTGTACTTCTCCTCTGCGCTTCCTCTAGTCACTGGGCGTTGATCTAACGGTCATCGGGTATTCAGGATTGGTGATCCAACAGCCACTGTCATTCCTCCTCCTAAGATTTTTTATCTCTCTGACTTAGAAGGTTTTCTAAGTGTTCAAAGGTCTCGACCTTTTCTCCTCCTGTGAGTCCTTCTTTTGGACCTCGACTTCACTTCTCAAAAGAGCAAAGTGTTATCTCTTCTGAGCTTTGATCTCTGCATACTATTTGCTCCTCCTCCTTAACTTATGCTTCCTTCTGCTCTGCCTTATGTTCTTGCCATCAATGACAAGCACACTCTTCCCGTAAACATGCCAACAATCTCCCCCTTTGGCATTGATGGAAACTCTGACAGGTTGCGCTATTATGCTTGGACCTCCAACTATAGCATCCGAACCACTCCTTTTCTCCCCCTTTGAAATCAATGTCAAAGAAAACATGCTCCCCCTGAGTTGTTGTAGTACTTTGTGGATTTATCAGATATTCAACCAACACATACTCCCCCTGACAGGATGGACTCTCCTAGGTTGATAATGGGGTTTAGTAAAGATGTTTGCAATTTTTTATGTGGTTGGAATGTAATGAACTTGAACAATCTTATTGGTGACCTGCTCTCTCAGAAAATGGTATTTTATGGGGATGTTCTTGGTCTTGGAATGAAATACTGGATTCTAGGACCTGTTTATCTTCAGATTCAGTCGTGTCCTCTGTAGTATACTCAATATTTCTCATCTCTCTTACTGAGACTCCTTCATCAACCTTTTCTTGTCATAACTGAATGACTCCCCCTGTCACTCTTCTCTCTCTGCTTCTGACTTCTCTCCCCCTTTGGTAAAAGATTATCTCTTTCTAACAAGGTATTTCCTCTTTTTTATCTCTGTCAGATTTCATGTATATCATTTTTGTACATCAGAATGTTGTTGTTGCAGATGTCATTGTCTTGCTAGAACACTGCGCAATTGTAGCTCATATTTTTCAAACAACCCTTGGATCTGCCCATTGATCTTCATCGATCTCTAACCATATGTATTTTTCTTTATCCAAGATGCTTGTTTACTATACATTTCTCTAAAGTCGTCTGAGAAATTTTATACTATGCTTGTCACATGACTTCAATTGGTTTTGCAACAATTAACTTCACTCATGTTCACTTGTTCAGTGTTTTCTATCCACATCTGTGAGTGTCCTAGTTTCTTGAAATTTGTTTTCTGATCTTCTATTTCAACAAATTCATTTTTCTTCTATGATGCCTACAATCCAAGGCTTTTATGACCATATTCATCATAAGGAAAAATAATAACCATTACAAACACTCTCATACC
Organism: Picea glauca; assembly: GCA_000966675.3. NCBI lineage: Eukaryota > Viridiplantae > Streptophyta > Pinopsida > Pinales > Pinaceae > Picea > Picea glauca. Next base: position 108,354 of record JZKD02S0220442.1, on the reverse strand, counting down.
TCCTTTGATTCATCCATGAAGATGTCTCTCTTCTAAACTTACTTTGAGGTGGATGAGTAGCTTTTGGGTGTCTTTGTTGATCTGATCTTCTAAATATTGTAGTATTTCTTTCATTCTTTGAACATGAATAACCTGAGTCATACCTGATTTCCCTTATTACAAATGAATGACCAGTGTCAGACTTGTCTTCACCCTTTACAAATGAAGGACTTGCGTCAGGTTTCTTAGGAGTACGGATTTCTTCCTTGTTGTATCCAAGACCAGATTTGTCATTTGGTGATCTCTAACTATCCAAGATCTCATCCAGGATCATGGAACTATTCAAGAACTTGATTTGGGTGTTTGACTTCTCAACCTTATTTCTAAGATTCACAACTTCTGCTTTCAGCTTATGACATGATTCTTCTTCTACTTCTTCCATGGGATAAATGCTAACAGAGCATTCTTTTATTACATCTGAGTCTTCTTCTTTTCTTGCAGGGGAGGATTTAATATCAACATTATTATATGTCCTTATTATTTTACTTATACACAAAGACTTGTCCTTGTCTCCAGTCATGTGTTGGGAACATCCATTGTCTAAATACTAGGGATCTTTTTGTTTTTGAGCTAAAAGTACTATACCACATTTTTCACTATCTTTCTTTTTCCATGTGCTGGAATTTCTACCTAAGGGTTTTATCCTTGGATCTACTTTGTAATTCTTCAGATGGAAATTTGCATCCTTGTGACCGAAGTTATGACAGTTATAGCATTCAAGCTCATTGTTCAATAGGTCAAAGTGATTGGTGTAATGTTGTCTACTCATTGGTTGTTCATTATTTCTTGACCTCCTCAGTTGCATGTCTCTAAACTTAATTTGATAATTTGCAATCTGTGGTTTTTTGTTACTTGGTTGTCTCATTCTTTTTTGTGGTAGATATTTATTCCTTGGGTGTCTTGATTTCTCATGTCTAAATCTTAACTAACAATTTACAGCTTTGTGGCCAAAGTTAGAACAATAGAAACAATATCCATAGAAAAAAAAATTGTACCTGGAAAATGGTTGTCTTCTTTGAGCAGATCGATTTCTTCCATGCTGATGATTTCCTTGAGCAGATGGTGTATTATTCCTTTGTTCTATAGATTCAGTTCTGGCACCTTTTTCTTTACTCCTCCTTGGTGGTTGATTATCTTCCTTTGTTTCTGCAAGTTTGATGTTGTCATTGGTTGTATATTTGAAAAACTTGACGGATTCTTTGTTGCTTGGTTGACCATGGATCAATCCCTCTTCATAACCCAAACCAATTTTCAACTTTGGAATCCTTTGCTGATTCAAAATGATGGTTAATCCTTTTGAGGCTTTGATACTTGACAGATTATGGTGATACAAGGCTTGAAACTTCTCCAACTCTTTTCTAGTTTTCACTACTTCTTCTTCCAGAGCTTCACATCTTCTCTGATAACTGTTGTTTCAGAATGTCCTCTATTTTCTTTGCCTCTTCTAATTCCACTTTTAGCAGGGCAACGTCTTCATCAATTTTTTTACTTCCTTTCTCGAACTGTATCAACAATTGTTTTTTCTTTCTCTTCTTAATTTTGAGTCTATCAATCTCTTCCAAAGCGCTGATCAACTCTCCTTCCAAGTCAACCACAACTTATTCATCATTAGCATCACTTCCTATGCTTTTATTATCATAATCCTCTTTGGCCATAAGCATGAAGTCATTTACCTTATCTTCACAGGAAGAGTCACTATATGTGTCTTTTGAAGAGTCATCATTGTTTACACATAAACTTTTCTTTTTATCAAATCTTTTGGATTTGTACTTCTCTTAACCTTCAGAGTTTTGGCCCTTCTTCTTGTGTGGACACTTATATGCAAAGTGGCCTATCTTTCCACACTTAAAACATTTGAAGGGAAACTTGCTTTGTTGGTTTGATTTGTGCTTTGTTGGTTATGTTATGAATCTGCTCAGTGCCTTGAATGTTATGTATGATAGATAGATCTGTTGTTGCTTAGTGCTTTACATGTGTTAAGGACAAATGAATGTTAGATATAACTCAATGCCATGTGCTAAGTGGTAGAAATTATTAATCTTTGTGGTTACTGTGTCGATCCATATTAGGGTTTGTTTTGCGATGTTAATGAAGCTAATGAACTAATACTTATAATCTTCTAAGTGTTAATAGAGTACTATGCGAGGTGTTATTATCACAGATCTGTTTCCTTGCTTGGTTACAGACACCTGTGTCCTGTAACCCCCCCTTCTTCTACCTCGGATGAGTCTTTGCATCCTTCACAGGTGTTATTGAAAGGGCCAGTAGTTAGGGTTTTGTTGCAATGTTGAAGTGTTGAACCCTGTGTCTACCCTTGTGCCAACAAATGGTTATGTTGTCAGGACCTGAAACTGTGATTGATAGGAACTGAAGTAAAGAAAAGAGAATATTTGTGCATAGATCTTCTTTTGAAGTGCGTAGTACTCTACTTGACTTGTGAAGCTCTGTGCTGAGAAAGAAATCTGATCTGAAGAAAAGAGATAATATCTTTAAAGAGGTAAATCTTTGTGCTTAGATAAGAATACGATAAGTGCAAATTTTTGTTTTGAAAGCATGAATTTAGGTAGGTTTAATAGATTATGTCCTATTCTGAAATCTAGGGTGCAGTTGGAAGAAAGAGTTGATCTAAGTAAAGATAATATAAATGAAGAAAGATATGTTATTCCTATGCATAGAAAGAATTTTTGGACTAATAAGTGGATGTAGGAACCTAGAAAGAAATTTTGCAGGTTGCAGGTCTAGCACTGTGATTCTAGTGTGCAGTACAGAAGAGGTTGGGGAACATACAATAGGAAAATAGGATTGACATTGTGTTATAACTGCAGAAGATCAGGACATATTGCTAAGGAATTCCCTAGTACAGGTCCTATTTGTATTTGTTGTAAAAATTTTGGCCATGAGATTGAGGATTGTCCAAGGATGATTGCTAAAGTTGAAAGAATGAACATGAGACAAGGAAACTATGAAGCAAGTCAATAGACTAAGAGCATGTTAGAGAATCATAAAGAGAAATAATCAGAGAAATTTCATAATACATTAGTACAATTGAAAGAAATGATGAATGATCACAAAGATGTCAGTTTACCAGAGATCCTGAAAGTAAAACAGCACATAAGTGCAAGAATATAAGACTTTGACATAGACTGTCTCTTGGATGAAGAATCACAAGTGAATATTATGATAGAAGACACTTGGAAATTTTTGGGAAAGCCTACTGTGGTACCTTCATTGGGAAGGATAGGCTTGTTTAAGGGAAAGATGATAACCTTATGTGGAAGAGTTACTAAGGTACCTATTACTATTCATGGAACATCGACTGAAGAGGAATTTGAAGTCATTAAGTTTGTTGAGAAAAACACCCTTTTCCCACTTTTACTAGGTAAGACATGGATTGAGAAAGATCAGAGTAGAAGGAAAGCAGAGGAAGAAGCTATAGAAAAGAAAAAGAAAGAACTAAAGGATTTCATAGCTAGAAAAATAGACCGACTAATAGAAGAACGAGAAGATAAGTTGAAGCAATAGAAAGAAAGAGAATTAGCTATCAAGGTTGAAAGAATGCAAGAAGGTTTGAAGGACCTATCTATTTAAGAAAATAGAATACCCACCCAGGAAGTATTAAGATAAGAATAAGAATGGAAAGAGGATTCCAAAAATTGTTAGAGAGACTCTGATTACAGAGAAGAAGGAAAGGAAGATCAATAAAAAGAAACCCAAGTTATAAAAGCTACAGGAAGCTACACAGAATAGATGGAAGACTTCATAGACTGGAACCTTGTAGGAGGCAAGTTCATAGGATTTGAACCTCACCGAAATAACAGGACTGCGCACAATGGGACTTCACCTTGGCAAACCTATATGACCATTGGAGGCACCCCGCCCGTTAGAATGATGCTCCAGAATGGCTAGGAAATGAATTTATGGGTGGATGGACCTCTTTTGGGATGTTGAGAACATGCCATAATAGAAAGATTCTCATTGATGGAAGCATTCCTGTCGTTGGAAGAATCTGTTATGGTGCCTCTCTTATTTAAGTCGTCGAATGTTGTGCCAGGACCAATTTTTGTCACCCATGATTAACTGAGCCAAGAAGAGAATTCATTATGTGTCAATTTGTGTTATTAGAAGTTTGACCTTGCCATTTGTTTGTCTACCCTGCCTATCCATTCACCTACCCCGACCTGTCTATTTAAAAGTGAGAATGTCGAGTGAACATAGTGCATTAGAGAAGTCTTTTGAGGAGGTCCTAAAGAAGATAATGGATGACAAACAGTTATTTGAAGGTGTCTAGGAATTGTCGACCAGGGGACTGTAGACTTCCCCTTCGACTGGACGACATTCTAACCATGTCAACCCTGCGACCAAGTAGTGAAGTAAGCATCGTGGTGATATGGCTAATGCGAAGGAGATCCCATCAATATTACCAAAGTACATTCCATCGTTGGCTGGCGTGGTTAACCGCGAGAGCATTCCACATGATTATGAGTACACTCTATTCACTGCGTATATTTCGAAGGGAATGTGCGTAGTCGGGAGTCAGTTGGGACAAATATCGTTGTTGAAGAAAAGTGACTTCAATTTAGGTGATAGAAAGAACTATGTTATGCTCACACCCAACCGATACTTGATGAAGACAACTAGGAAGAAGCCTTTCCTCGTCTCCCAACCATGGATTAAGGAGTTGGCGCAGTCCACCGTGCTAAATGTGATGAAGATTCCCCATTTTGGCCATCACCAGGAGGTTAACGCTTGCGTTAAAATCCTCTTATCGTTCTATCATGGCAGATATTTGTGGCTTGACCGATGGATTATTGTGGATCCAACGTTGATCCACTTGATTATAGGATTAACCATGCGGGGACCTAACCCTCAGTAGTTTTATCCAGGGAAGGCCTCAGACTGCTCCCTAGCATAACACATCAAGGAAGCTTACAATGAAGTTGAAAAAGGAAAGTGAGGCTACAAGGTAGCCTCTATAAAGGATGGTTCAATGCGCTTCACTTGCCAACTCATAACTGGCAAGATCGTAAGGAAGAACTACCCCACATAGGTCATCAGGTCCGTGGTGGACCTCACAGAAAAATGTGTGGAGGGAATACAGATGAATTGGGTGAGTTACCTCATCAATGAACTCGAGAAAGACTACCTTAAAGCTCAGGATCTAAGATACGAATTTCACTTAAGTTGGCTGATCGTTTTGATTGCATTTGTTGCTTGGCAAATTCCTAAAGGATCCACCTTTCCGAAGATAGAACCATCGAAGTCATTGGCTGCTAGGTTTTCTACCTTGTGGTACACCAACATTATGTCGAAGTAGTGGAAGTCCAACATTGTGTTCCATGCATATTATTAGCAACTAAAGGTTTCCATTGTAGCATTTATGTGCATGACACCATGCACCCTGCACTAGTATATACCAATAGAAATGTTCTATGTAGATCCCCATTTCATATATATCATTGCACATAGAGATGAGAGAAAGGAAGATTTACAATTGTACTATAAGATAATAGATGAAGACATGGAGAAGATCACCAAGGAATGGCTGGAGGAGTTCCTTGTACCTATTGTTGATGCATAACTCTCTAACACCAATACCATAGGAAGCCCCATGGTCACCCAAGTCGAGCACGTCAAAAAGTCTATTGGGACAAAGAAGAAGAAGAATTAGGAAGAAGTCCAGAATATAGAGACTGATGAGGAGGACAACGCCTCTGAAGAAAATGGATCTGGCTCACTAGGAGGAGGAGATGAAGAAAATGGAAAAGGAGGAAGGGATGAAGGAGAAAATCAAGGAGAAGGAAAAGCTACACCACCGAAATATCTCTCTGCTAAAACAGTAACACCGCAGAAGAGGAAGGTTTCTCCATAGAAACCTTTAGCAAGAAAGAAGACGTGTGCTAGTAAGCCCCAATTAGAGGCCATGCTCATGGAAGACGACATCAGTTTGTTCCATGGAGCCATGGAGGATGATTTCGAGGACATATTGCAAAGATATGGAGCGAAGAAGAATGAACTATATGGTAGGATCGAAAATGAGTTGAATGAAGTACAACAAGTTTTTCATTCAATCCGTGCAATACCTACTACATCACAGATTTCAAAATTGGGGGATGAACCGGCCCAATTGAGAAGACTTGTAGATGGGACAAAGGCTCGACTTCAGAAATTCCAAGAAGAGAAGGAGAAGGCTACAAAAGCCTTGAAACAAGTGAAAGAGGAAGTCTTAGAGAAATTACAAGTAGTGCGGTACTATGTAACCACCTATGAAAATGAGAAAGAAGAGTTTCAAGCGATGATCCAGGAGGAAAAATCCCATCTATAGAGAGAAAAGGAGTAGTTGCTCATAGAACGGGATATGGTCAAAGAAGCAGTGAATAAAGCATGTTGCTCTGTGACAGGCTTGGCATAGGAAGAATAGGAGTCGTTCAAGGTTCAAGTGACGAAGCTCGCTGAGACCATCCAACACCTTCAAGTGAGGATAACGGAGTTGGAGATCCAAGCAGTATTGAGCACCCCGCAGGAGATGTGTGACCAAAGGGAGGAAGCCGCTAAGAATGCAATAGTAAGGATCAGAGCCCTCTCCTTAGAATGCAAACAGCTAAGCGATATAAGCATGCAGACATATGAATGCCTCACAGAATATCTAGAGCTAAGGAAATTGGAAGAACAGTTACAGGAGGCACAACAACAGGCTTTCTCCATGCAAGCGCAGATAAAGATACTCAACGCAGTTTAAAGAATGAAGAGATCTAAGGAATAGCATGCAATGTAGCATCAAATCACTACCCTCTAGGGCAGGGTAATGGAATTCATGCAGAAGCTACAACCTGTGCAGGATGAAGCCTGAAATGTGTTTGAAGAAATTGAGGGACAAGGCTCGCATATTGACCAAGTGGTTGCAACAGTGGAACAATGCTTGGAAGGGCCTGTTACATAGCAGATAATATAGAAGCTTGTTGAGTAGGAGGCTTAAGCGAAGAAGAAAATCAAGGCATATCAATTTAATCTCGAGGCCTTCAAAGTAGCTTTTCCCAGACCTGAGTGACCCAATATGAGTCACAGGTGTGTGTTGGGGGCTTGTTGGACTTTGACCAAGTTTTGAGGAAACCTTGGTCAGGTTTGACCACTTTTTGGACTTCGACACATTGGTCGAGAAAGGAGTGTCGAGGTGGAGCTGAGATCGTGGATCTCATTTATTTTGCAGGCTTTGTAAGGGGTTCTTTAGGGTTTTTTGTAAGGGGTTATGGGATGTCAGCCCATGGGGTTTACCCATGATTACGCCTTATTGTAAGGGATTGCAAAAGTATAAGTAAGAATGTATTGTAGAAGAGTAAGGGATAGGGGGAGTGGCTAAGTGAAATTAGTTATGAGTTTCTTTGTGCAACAGAATGTGTATGTAATGCTCTGTGCTCGATAGAGAATTTGGATTTGTGCCTTGACCTAGTTTTGAGAAGGAGGATTTGGTGCTCAATGTACAGATCTCATGTTTGGTGAAAAGCTTGGTTTTGTGTCTTAGTGCACAGGAGAAACTGAAAGTAAGATATTGAAGAATAATAAAGAAGACGAAGCAGTTGGTGGGCATAGCCCCATACTGGGGTGAACCACGTATATCTTGTGTCTTTGGTTTTCTTTGTGCTTTGTTGGTTATGTTATGAATCTACTCAGTGCATTGAATGTTATGTATGATAGATAGATCTATTGTTTCTTAGTTCTTTACATGTGTTAAGGACGAATGAATGTTAGATCTAACTCAATGCCATGTGCTAAGTGGTAGAAATTCTTAATCTTTGTTGTTACTGTGTCGATCCATATTAGGGTTTGTTATGCGATGTTAATGAAGCTAAGGAACTAATACTTATCATATTCTAAGTGTTAATAGAGTACTCTGTGAGGTGTTATTATCACATATATGTGTCCCATCTTAGTTACAGACACCTATGTCCTATAACCCCCCCTACTTCTACCTCGAGTGAGACTTTTCCTGCTTCACAATTGTTGTTGAAAGGGCCAATAGTTAGGGTTTTTTTGGTGCGATGTTGAAGTGTTGAACCCTAGGTCTGCCCCTGTGCCAACAACAACACCGCATAGAAGAAAAACCTGATAGTCTGGGATACAGACTATTAGCTGATTACAGGACACTTATACAAAATGGGCACAAATAGTATATTGAGAAGACATGTGCTAGAACATGAAAGACAAAAGATTTTAGCAGAAGCCTATGAGGGACTAGCAAGAGGAAATTACGTAGGCAAAGCTATCGCGCAGAAGGTATTTCTCCCAGGCTTATGGTGCCCAACCATTCGTAGAGACTCAAAAGAGTACTTCTAGAGATGTGATGTATGTCAGAGGGTTGGTAAACCTAATAAAAGGGATGAGATGCCATTGCGACCACAAATAACATTGCAGGTATTCGACAAATGGGCAATAGATTTTGTGGGACCAATTAACCCACCAACAAAGAGAACAGGATCAAGATACATTATCACCACGACAAAATACCTGATAAGATGGGTAGAAGCAACACCAGTCAAATATTGCAGTGCAAAGACAACAACACACTTCCTATTTGAACCTATGATCACTAGATTTGGTTGCCCAAAGATTTTGATGACTGACCAAGGAACTCACTTCATTAACAACATTATTAAGGCTATGATTGAGGAATTTGAAGTCCACCACCAAAAGAGTACACCATATCATCCACAAGTGAATGAAACAGTAGAAGCTTTGAACAAAATCCTTGAAAATGCACTGATGAAGATCTGCAATGTCAACAGGGATGATTGGGACCTAAAAATACCAGTAGTATTGTGGGAATATAGCACCACATGCAAGAAGTTGACAGGACACATTCCATTCAGATTGGTATATGGAAAAGAAGAAGTAGTGGAATTAGAATTTATGGTACCCAGTCTGTGCGTAGCAGCAATTACGAACATGAAATAACGAGGCACAGTACAGGACATGCTAAATTAATTAATGATCATGGAGGAAGATAGGATCCTAGCAGGGTTCCACCAATAAGTATAGAAAGTAAGGGACAAATCTAGGCATGACAGACATATCATTAAGAAAACATTCAAGGAAGGAGATTTAGTGTTGATGTATGACAGTAAATCCATTCAGCACTCAGGAAAACTCATAATGCACTGGTTAGGACCACATGAAGTAAAAGTTGTCACAGATGGGGGAGTTGTATAGTTGAAGGAATTAGGAGGTGAAGAAATCAGAGGGATGATTAATGGGATTCAACTGAAGTCATACAACGACAGTACACCACCCACAACTTGAAAGACACTGTGCAGTTTAAAAAAGAGAGAGAGAGAGAGAGAAATATATAGTACATGATATACAGGATATCAAAAGATACCAACAAAATCACAGTGCGCCAAAAGGATAAGGATCATGCACGCTTAGAAATACAATCCTGATGGAGATAAGGCCAACAGTCAGTTCAAAACGAAAACAAGTGAGCAAGGAAGATACGGAAAAAGAAGTGCCAAGTGACGAAGGCTAGCAGAATTGAATGTCAGAAACAACTGACAGGACACTGTATTAATCACGCCAACTGGAGACGAGAAGGGAAATTAATGGCAAGTATGAAGGAACCGGAGGTTCATTTAATCCACAATCACGGTAACATATTTAACAAGCCTCACATGATGCCTATACAAAGCAAGGACGCAGGATCGGAAAGGTTATTACGAAGTTGGAAAAGGCACAGAACGAGAGAGAATACGAAGTAGAGACTGAAGTTTGCAGAAGTTGCAGAGGCTACTGAGCTCGACAAACGATAAGTTTCTACCACAATGGCACCACCTAAAAAAGGATAACTGAGCCATACTGCCAGACAACTCTGAGGGAGGAACGGAGCACAAATGAAACAGGAAAGTTAACAACAACCATATCAACCACCAGAAGTTGTTAATGTGGAAAAAATACCATCGTCGGATGCAACACCAGTAAGTCCCACATGAATTAAGGAAGAAACCCAGCAGACAACACCTGCAGGAATGGACATCGATAGGCCAGAATAAGGGTAGGGTTGACAGAATGAAGATGCAGGCAACCTAGGGCACCCAGAAAACCTTGAAGCAGCCCCGAGAGTCAATGGGATGGCTCCAAACTAGGAAGAAAATATCGTGCTAGAAGAATCATAGACAACCATGTCTGAACATCCACAAGAGGGAGCAGTAGAGGATGTCACTGGACGACCAGAGAATTATATCACATAATGAATAATTGAGTTTGGTGCCTCAAGTCAGCCACCACCATGAAAGGACAAGCAGATAGTACCTAGGTCACCACAAAGACAACCCGTCGCAACAATTGTTTTGTCGCACATACTAGAAGGGGTACATGTACTAGCAGACTTGTTAGGTTATGTAGAGAAATTAAGGTACTCATACCATGATGTAACGAACATGGAAAAGTTCCTGGAGTTCGCTAAGAAATTCTACCTATAGGCTATGGGTATAGGACTCTTTGGGGAACCAATTCATCAACCAGTCCAGTGGGCAGCTGGACTGGAAAAAAATGGGATTCTAGGTCTATTGGACCTAACAAACTTTTTAAGAGGCTAGTATGCAACCAACTGCATCAAGCAATTGATGGGGGTCATGAATGGTGGATATATGTGGTTGGAATAGCTTGTCTCAATAGATGTGGAGCTCATCACACACATCATAGGGCTGCCATCACAGGGCATGCATCCCTCACAGTTCCTCGAGGAAAAAACAAAGGAGAAAGCACTAGCCGAGGAGATGAAGAAGAAATATTCCACCGACTGGGGGTCACGCAAAATCATTATCAAGCATATTAGTGACATCGCGATAAGAATGGCCGCAGAAATCATGGCATGCAAGTTGCTCAGGAAATTCCGCAAACATGAATTTTTGGCCTAGGTTGTCGTAATTGCATCACAGTGTGTCAAGGGAACTACAGTCAGCTGGGCCCCTTATTTTTTGAATATGTTTTTAGATGACTGCAAGGATGCGTAGGATATGGGGACCAAGTTTCATTATTTATGGCTACTCATCCTGATAGCCATTATGGGATGGAAGGAGTCGAACTAAGAATTTTTTTCCATGAGACCTAAACCCTTCCATGGAGTGCAATACTTATCACTTGGAGTCACTTCAGACGCCAAGAACAGGAGAGTGAATGCAACTATATTCAAAGGATATCTTTGCAACCTACAGGACACCATAGAAAACACTTGGAGGATAAATTGGATTTTGTTGCACGGTATCAGGGCATAGCCAACTTCAAAGCCACTAGACATGTGATGTGGATCCAGGAGTGGAAGGACCCCGACAAGAAATGGCTACAACTGTGTTATTGCATCACAGAGGGAGACATACAAATGGCCATTAAGGATTGGGAAGACGAATGGAGGATTCCATTCCTCACTCAAGAAATACCCGCAAAAATAGAGGAGGAGGAGGTAAGACAGGAATAGACATATGTTGAGGAGGAAGGGTAGGAACAGACATAGCCCCAAGAAGTAACATTATCCAAGAAACCAAGGACGGGTCAGAACAAGCCACAACAAAAGAAAGGGAGGACATCCAAGACAGGAGTCCAGACGGGGAAGAAGAACAACACACAGGTGCCCCAAGTACAACAAAAATAGGTCGAGGCAGCACAGAGGACTACATCAAGTGCTCCTTCACAAGAGCCAGGCCAGACTAAGCATCCAGCCACCCATACGAGGGGTGCATGCAAGAAGATGAAGACACATAGAATGCCTCCAGAATACACGATCATGGAGGATGATGCAGAAATAGTAGCCCAAGTGGTCCAGGATTGCACATTCGAGGATTTTGAGAATGTTGCACGCCAAAGGGACAAAATTGAAGAAGATATGGCATACATGTGATAGCTCCTCAGGCATATCAGGGAAGTGTAGGAATTCAGCAGCAGCATAGAAATGGGCTCGTTGGCATCACAGATAGGAGGAGAAACTAGAGCAATCGAGTGGGTCACAGTCCAGACGATAGCACAATTGAGTTCAACATTTCACATCACACCCAGTATGTTGCACATGGATGAAATCATGGGGCAAACACCCCTAAATTAATTTTCTCAACTACAGTTGGTATTTTCACAAATACCAGCCAAGGCACTATATAAACTACAATTCAGCGTTACATAGGAGGTACAGTCTCGTGCACGCACAGATACAACAGAATTGCAGCAAGTAAAGGATAATCAAGACGGGCTGTAATTGGTATTCGAGAAGGATAATCTCGAGACCAAATAGGAGAAGGAACGTGTGAGGGGACTGGAGCAGATAGTGGTTGTAGCCTACGAGAAGATTCCAAAGAACGTGCAGATGGTCGAACTCATGGTGACAAAGAAGATTGATCAGATTGTACAGATAATTGATCAATACCAATAGGAGATCGAGAATATCCGGGAGAATCTCACACCTACCACTCCATCGTAGGTGAGGGATCAAAGAAAATAGGAGGCAATAGCACAGATACAATATATAGAACGACAAGTCCACGCAATGAACGACTTGTTTGAGAAAGAAGTGCATCTCTGGATGAAGCTGGAAGAGGATCAGTAGGTCTAGTTGTGAGACCAAGAGGATAAAGGATAAATGCAACTATCCAGGGCCTAAATCAGAGGCAAAAGACACTTCCAATCATGGAGCACGTCAAAGGGGCACAAAACATGAAGAAACTGCAAGCAGAACTCATAACTGCATAGACGCAGAAAAAGGAGTGACAGGCTCAGATGGAACCTCTCCAGGAGAAAGCAGTAGAGGTCATTGCACAGAAAGAGGAAGCCAAAACATACATGGAAAAAACCTAGGAAAAATATGCAAGGATGGTCAATGACGAGATTGCAGTGCAGATATTGAATGCACTCAAGGAGAAGACGGTCCAGGCCCAAACGCAAGCAACGGAGCTTATGGAGAAGTTTCAGTCGATCACAAGGGAGAATGATGAAGCACATAGGGGTTAGGTGGCTCGGGACAAGCCACATGTCAGCATTGGGGGCATGTTGGAAGCAGGCCAAATCAGAAAGAAAGGCTATTTTGGGAAGAAAGACATGCACGGGGAAAGTGACAGCTGGAAGGAAGAGCAGCACGCGCGCATGCATGGAAGACCTAAAGACGTTAGGGTTAGGGTTTTTGTAATACATTGTAATGGTTGATGAGCTAGAAACATTTATATAGAGATACCTAGGTCTCATAGCAGGGTCTAGAGTGGGGTTTTAGAGAGTTTGAAGAGATGACAGGAGGAAGAAGTCTCGTTTTGATAACTAGTTGGTAATACTCTGTGATATGACCTAATTTTGTAAGTTTGTGAGCTATAGAAGGGAAAAGAGGGTATATCTCGAGGCTTAGATCATAGGCTGAGGAGCCTGGTGTGATCTAGTCCACCTCGCAATATATATGGACCTGATTGAGGATGAGTTGTAAAGCGCGCAACGTTGTAGTTTTTGAACTTCCATAATAGAAGAGAGAAGAGCCAGATCTTTGTGGACATAGCCCAGGAGGGGGTGAACCATGGTAAAGCATGTGTTGTTTGATTGAATGCTTGTGTCTCTTTTACTGTTTATGAATATATGCTAGCATGATGAATGAATGAGTTGATTACATTACATGCATAGTTAAGAATGATAGTATATTGATTTAATAAGTTAAATAGAACTCTCATCACACACTTCTCATATCTCCACTCAATCCTAGATTGAAAACACCTGAGTATTGAAGTCACCCATTAATACTATCTCAGGTGAGACTGCACAATGCACTATGTGTACCGCGTTTCCTTCTGGTTTACTAGGAGGGACGATAGTTTTAGATGTTTTGTTGGAACCCCAGTAGAATTGAACCTGGGTCAATCATGTTAAAGGTATAACACAAATAAAACAAACCAACACCTAGTGATGACAACAATGATGATAAAGCAAAGTCAGTTTCAACAGATCACCAATCATGATCACTCACCAAGATGGATTCGATGGCTGATGAGTCTAACTATCTATGCAGTTGTAATTTCAAGTATTTTACAATAGAAGAGATAATTGCAGGAACTTTTAAGGAGTAGGATGCAATGGATATTTTTTCTATAAAATCTCCAGCTGCCCCATGATCTCAGCATAACAAAAAACCAATAGGTAAAAGTAATTTTTACAATTTTAAATAAGGGGGAAACCATTCAAGAAACAAGAAGCAGTAAATAGTTTCAAGAAGTTGGAATTGGTTTCAAGAAGCATTTTAAGGCATGAGCAAGAGGAATAAAAGATAGTGAAGGCTCTCATTGTTAGGGTCAAAAATTTGGGGAACTAAAGATACTCTTATACCTAAAGTTGTTTGATCAAAAACCTTGAACATAGATAGATGGTAAATGCAACAGGAAACCAAAGATTCATCTCCTGCGTTATTGTTTCAGTATGTAATTCCTTCCTTATATTTTTTATGTTATTGTAAAACATCTCCTTCCATTTTTGTTTTCTTTGTATCAGATCTGATTTACGAAAGATCAGATAACATACCATTCACCATGTTCACTGTTATTGTATGATGTTTGGTTATGACATAGAAGTGATTTCCTTTTAATGTATGACCATTTTTTTATGTTTCTTTGTGCATTTAAATGATATGCAGAGGGTACCTCTGGTATTTAAATGCATGAGGAGGTTGATTGTTTGAAGTATTTTTTATTGATATGTATGCACCTATTAGGGATGTTGAATTCTTAATTGCTCAGCATGATGTTATTTTTCCATAAACTACATGATTCATTCTTAGCAGTGCCCTGTACATTTATCATGTTTTTCTTCTAATTCACCACTTCATTCTTATTTAAATATCTGTTTTTTTAAACACTCATAGACATATGCCTATGAGATTTGAGAGAATTTGTCATTTGATCTTAGATTGTTTTAGGTCCTAGAATTTTGAGAAAGAGAGAGGGGAAAACTTCCCAAATATCACACAATTACCTTAATGCAAAAATAGCTTTAAGACTCATCTCGAGTCTTATCTCCTAGGCTGCCTCAACATCGTTCCAACAACATCCTGGAACATCTTGAGGGTTAACAAGTTCATTGCGACCCTACCATTTGTCAAATTGATATAATATGAATGAACAGAATCATTTACACACATGAAAATCAAGTTAGGAGATAATTCCTTTAATGAATGGTTGAATTTGACATTAAACCAAGATTTCACAACAACTTCAATTATTATTACTCTCACTGCTCTATATTTTCATGCCCAGGGGCCTTTGTTTATACAAATAAGAAAATATCGATCCCAATCATAGAGATTGGATAGTATCTTCAAATCTAAACAAACTTTAATTTTCTCAATAACAACTTGATATTTTTCTTTGAATAGGACTGAATCCAAACAACTCACACTATATTATCTAATTCCCTCAAGTTTTGTCTAAAATAAATATAGCAGTTACATTATATTGAAAAATAGTTTCTTCTCGGACACACTTGTAGACATTTTATATCTATTACAACTTAGAAAAATAAAACAAGTTACAAGCTTCTACAACAATGAGGAACCCAACTTCCTCTCATAAATTCCTAAGACCTTCTAGAGGTCAAATACTAAGTTTAATTTGGAATATTCTCTTGCATCATATGCCCTCCATAAATGTGAATGGAAGTTAATAGTATCACTCCATAATCAAAGGGAGAGTCACACCTCATCGTCATTTTCACAATAGTAAGGTGGTAGTATCACCAAAGTAGTAAATGTAAAGAAAGAAGGAAAAAATAAGAAATTAAAAGGGGGGTCCCCATGTCTAAAAACTTGGAGCTATTTGAGGTCTCAACACATCCTAATCACAAGAGTTAAAAATTTAATCAATCGGTGTATAAACAATGTTTGGAACAAAGACACCATTCAAACTACATTATGAACAATATTAATAATAGGTTAATTGGGTCTCAAAATAGAGTTCAACTTGGGAATCACAATACAAAAGGTTCATCTCGGGAACCCTATAAATGTATAGCTCCATGGAGGATCGAATTAGGGTGGTCAAACTCTTTCAAAATTTGACAATTCAACATAGTACTTCATCACTCATATTGTCTTATGTATTGTTAATATCATTTCATTGTCAAAGGGAAGAGGCCAAAATTCAAAGGGCCATGAGAGAATCCCAGAATTATGTCTCTTGTTTTTAGAGAGGTGGCACTTCTCTTTAACAATTTTATATTTTCTTTGTTAGATAATGTTGGCACACGATTATAAGACCCTAGGTTCAGTTTATTCAACCAACAAAACCCTTTAGATATTGGCCCTTTCAGCATCATTTTCATGCAAGTGAATTCTCACTCGAGGAATCTACTGGGGCTACAAGAACCAAGTTTCTGTAGGGACGAGGGGATGTGAGGCTACCATCATATCCATTACTATTTATCCACCATGTGCTTAATATATTTATTCATATCCTTTGATTAGTTAACAAACTCTATTGTGTAGAACCCTTATAACATATATTGCAACATAAGTAACCCATTGTATCATTCATTGTTATTTCTCATCAATCATATAGTAAACATATCTATACGAATCATGCATAAACATAACATCCATGAACAACCACATCAAAAGACACATTCAAACACAGGATTTAATGTGGTTCACCCAATACTTGGTCTATGTCCACAATGGTTGGCTTATATATTAATCCCCATGCAATCAACATCTCATTCCTACATAATGCGCTTACAACATATACAACATTTTATATCATCAATCTAGCCTAGCCGCTCTGCAGTGCATGCCTCTCTTTCTACAAAACCTCTCCAAAACCCTAAGTAAAGATTCTCACTCATATGCAACCTAATCCCTTACTCTCAACAACCAATTCTTCCCCAACCCATTACATATTTATACATAGAGTTAGGGATCATAACCCTAATATCTTATCCCAAAAACCTAATATGTCATATTTGTTTTCCTTCTTTTTCTCTAGCATGTTGTTTGTCCTTCATTTTTTCCAGCATGCTGCTTTTCCTTCTTTTGTGCCTGCATGCTACTTTTCCTTCTTGATTTTGTGCATGCTCTAACTTCTTCTTTGACCCCACAAACTAATCCTTCTTTTCTTTCATGTGAGCTCTTCAAAACTTAGTTATTCAAAATGTCTATCCAATAGGCCCCCAACACTCACCAGTGGCTCATCTCGAGCCACGTCCTTTAACGTTGACACTGCACGAAACTATATTTCTTGCACAATACATTTCTATAATACTTTTAGTGCTCCTATGGGCATCTCTGAAATGACTAAGTTACTCATGCCTACTCCTACATCTTTGGTGTGGGGAACTCAATTTCATATGGCGAGATATTCAAAAATCTATGCATTGTTGCTATATCTGAGTGATAACTGTTGAAGTTCTTATTCCATCCTTCCATTGCTTGATATAATGGTTGAGAAAGGTCCCAAAGGGATCTTATATCAATGGTCTTCATGAATTAGTTACTCCGGGACTTCGGTACTTTCTCTCATAGAGGCATTGGACACCCCTAAAGGCCATACTCTCAGAGATGACATGGCATAATCATGTCACCTATAGTGATGTGTACCCATGGTATGCGTGCCATGTGTCACTCAAAAATGAACAGGTTGGGGTACAAAAGGTATTGAATCTGGGTGACACATGTCCCCACATGGCACCCCTTCCACGTGGCCTAAGACACGTCATCCATAAAATGGATGATCCACATTTTTTTCCCCAAATATTACGTCATACTTGATTTCACGACAAAGGATTTACACTTTGTGGTTTCAGCATTTCGGGGCTTCAGCACTTTAGGGATTTTCCCATTCTCCAGTAATCGTCGAAGTGGAAAATTTCTAAAGTTTTGAAACTTTGTTATCCTTCCACCATTGCTAGATCTGACGGTCAACATTACTTCCAAAGTCCTTCCCTCTATCTGACATTCGATGGGACTTTGGGACTTTGGTGCTCTGGGACTTTGGGTTATAGCAGTTCTAAAAGGGTTTGATTCTCCCGAAGTTAAACTTCCCGAAGTGGTCAACACTGAATGACCTTAACTAATAGCTGAGATTTCACCTGATCCTTCTATCAAATCGAACAACCCTTAGGACTTCATGACTTTGGTCTTTTCACGCTTCTTCTTGTCTCCCATAATCGTCGAAGCAGCGAATTTCAAGAGTTTTTTTCATCTCTTCCTCGGCTTCTATCAACAACTAAAGATCGACAAGTTCCATCTAACGATTGTGAATTAATATCTCCCAACCTCTGGTTTCACCTTTATCTGACAGTCCTCGCTCACCTACCTTATGATCTAAAGATCCAGAACTCCGTGATGTTGAAATAATGTAACTGCAAAGTGTATTCTTATTATTATTTGATATATTATTCATTGGATCAATCCCCATTGTGGATTTATCATGTTGGCTATTGTAAAAGGACCAAAACCCCTTTTGTGGATTAGTCATAATATAATTGTAATAGGCAAAAGAAGAAGTCGGACCCAGAATATAATAAAGGTGGTTATAACCACCCAGGAGAAGAAGTCGGCCCTGCTAGTGAAAGGACACTCCCACACTTATCAGTCTTGTATAAATAAGGAGGCTAGTGTTTCACTTAGACACACACTATTGGCCCTAGGTTATGGAAGGAAGTGAAGAATGAGGAAGAAAAGGTAAAAATTGAGCTTTGCGGGAGACAAAGTGGTTTTCACTGGGTAGAAGTGAGAAAAATAATAGAGAAGATGAAGAAAAGTGAGGAAAAGCAAGTCATTGGATGAGGAGATCAAGGATGACAGATCAGCAAGGAAGATGGATCAAGGATGATTCAGGAAGTGGAAAAAGCCAACATTGGATGCCTTGGAGCACCGCAATATGGAGAAGGAAAGACAGGCTGGCGAATCCCAGAAGTAATGGTTCAAGTTGACCTAGGGTTGTAGACACCTAGGGTTTTGGTAATTAGGGTTTTGACATCTAGGTTTTGACCTAAGGCGGTCGATGAGGAATTGTAATGTATAAATAGAGGTCGAGAGGACCTAGGTCGAGAGTAGTACTATGGTTGAGACTTATAGTCGAGTATTGTTCATCGAGAGAATATTGTATTGAGGGTGAGAGAAGTGTTGAGAGAGAGAGTCTTCTGGTATTGTAAGATCTTCAGCTAGGTTCAAAGATCAAGTCCTGCAGTTGGGTGCGCAAGAAGGAAGAGAGGAAGAGAGATGGAGAGAGAGGATCTGCTAGCCAAGAGCGTAGATCAGAACTGTAAGATTTACCTTAATATATTATAAGCACAGTTTTGTGGACGTAGCCCTAGAGAGAGGGTGAACCACATACCTCTATTGTTGTGTGTGTGATTGATGCTTTGAGCTCTGTTGTTATATTGTTATATGCAATGTTGTATTAGATCAGATCTATAACTCTGAAGGATAAATCTAGCTAGTGAATGGTAGATGCATGTTATGTTGATTGTGTAATAAGAACCACTTGATATTCCTCTGGTTGTAGACATATCTATCCTGCAACCCCCTCATAGTTTCTTCAGGTGAGACTGCATCTACTTCGCAGGTGTTGCTGAAAGGGCCAGTAGCTAGGGATTTTTGGTGCACTCTTGGATATGAACCCTGGGTCTACCCCTATGCCAACAAATGGTTCCATTGTCAGGACCCTGAATCTTTTTAGGGAATGTCAAGGTGGTTCCCATCGAAGACAGAGATTCATAAGTGGGTAGAGGATCAAGAGAAGGACTTTGTTGAAGCCCAGAACAATAACCCTAAAATAAGCACTGAAGATTGGCTACAAAGATACATCTTCACCGACATTAACGAGATATTCTTTGGAGGAATCCATCAGGAGCTACATGAGTGGTTGGCTAGGTTAGCTGACACATAGTTTGATATCAGATCTAGACCCCCCGTGGTTTGGACACCAACATTGATCCATAAGGTCAAGAGAGTCGACAAAATTGTATCCAGAGCAGTAGATCACTGGTTTGATAGTACCATAAGAGGATATATCACTAAGTTTGTTGTTGACAGAACAGAATCATATAGTGAAGCTGAGAGACACTTTTTCAAGGGACCGAGAGGAAAATGTTTGCACTTCTTGAAGCTAAGAATCAAGAAGCTCTTGCATGAAAACCACATATCAAAGATACAGTAGATTGATTGGACCTGAAAAGGATAATGTTCAAGATCTCGGATAGTGACAGTGACACAAAAGCAGGACATACGCATAGTGGGAAAGTATTCTGAGGAGTTCACCTTGAGAATTTGTTTAAGCAAAACTATGACGAAGAAGGTTTCTATAGTGGAGAAGAGGTAGATCTAACCAACGAAGAGCATCTAGAACCCACCAGAACAGAAGAAGGGGAAGCTGAAGAACTGTGCCAAAGCGAGCCACAAACCTCAGGAACTACACGAACTACAGAAGTAAGTCATGTAAATCCTCTTGTTGTCCCAACGATACTTAGCAGTCAAAATAGTCAGAACCACCAGAGCCTTCAGAGTATTTTTACTAGTAGCTCAGCATCTACTAAGACAGGAACCCTAGTCAACTTTATGGTAGATGAAATGAGACTCCCTATCTTTAGAGGAGATGGATCTGAAGTTCCATATCAGCATTGGTTTCTGTGTGAGGCTGTATGGAATATTAAAAGTATCACCAAAGAAGCCATCAAGAGAACCCATTTCATCACTACGCTAAGGGACTGCGCACTGAGATGGTACATGAAACTTGTCCAAGGACTGGCACAGCCTAAGCCCTTGAATGAGATCAAGAATGCGTTGATTGTAGAATTTAAGAAACCTAAGTCAGATTCGCAATGTATTACGAAACTAAAAGAGATTAAACAAAAGGTAGCAGAACCTGTTTGGGAGTTCGACCAAAGATTCAAGACCCTGACAGACCGATTAAATTTCCAAATCCTTGACGAATAGAACAAAGAGTGGTTCATCACTACGTTGTTACCACACATAAGAATCCATTTGATGCAGCAGAAGATTACATCTAAGGCAGAATCCTTGGATATCGCCATGAAGCTTGAATCAGCACCGATGGGAGAATCTAGCTCAGGCATTAGCCAGATCATGAGCCAGTTAACTAGTTTGTCTTTACAAGTCGAGGATATGAAGAAAGATAAGGGAAAATACAAAAGGAAAGATATCTATTGTGTAAGATGAAGATATGAAGGCCATGATAAGGAACACTGTCCTTTATTTCATGAGTACTTGGCATCAGGAGCACCAAGCCCTTTAAATCAAGTTAACCTACCATGGTGCGAGGTATGCAGAAATAGGCATCACCGAGGTGAGTGCTACTACATGCAGAAGTATGTCCATACACCCACAAACTTGTATTGTACATTCTGTAAATTGGTGGGGCATGATGATCGATATTGTAGAGCTTATGATCTCATGCATGAAATATCGAGAGACATATACAAGATCCAAGGTGAACTACAACAAGAGGGAAACACTCCATAGTAAAACTCTCTAGGGAGAGGAAATTTCACTCCTCGCGGTGGTTACAGAGGACGAGAATGAGAAGGAGGCCTGGGCCGAGGCTGAGGACAAATAATCTGTTACAACTGCACGCAACCAGGACATTTAGCAAGGGATTGTCAAAATCCCTGCACAACCTATAGTTATTGTAACTCCTTCGAGCATGTCATAGAAGAATGCCCTGTGCTACTAGCTAAACTTTAGGAAAGACAAGGACCCCAGTAGAACCCACAAGTACAATGGATATATGTTGAACCTCATGGAGCATACCCTAGAGTCATTCTTATTACTCGAGGAGGTGTTTCTACAGGAGAAGATAGAGAAGCCCAAGGAAAGATTTGAAATGACCACGGAGTCAAGAAAGCTACAGAAAAGACCCCAACATTCAATTCTAAGAAAGAAAGATAGATATTCGAGGAG
This sequence comes from Picea glauca, assembly GCA_000966675.3. Classification (NCBI taxonomy): domain Eukaryota; kingdom Viridiplantae; phylum Streptophyta; class Pinopsida; order Pinales; family Pinaceae; genus Picea; species Picea glauca. The sequence goes on along the minus strand of JZKD02S0220442.1, from coordinate 86,408 downwards.
GAAAGAAAAGAATTCGAAGGAAATCAAGGATCTTCATCAAAGAGACAACCAGAAATCAAAGAATACGGCATGCCTCAGGCGTTTGATCCATCTGCATCACCAACAAAAGGGAAAGAGGTAAGAAAACTCATGGAATTATTGCACACTTGTGTTCAATTGATTCAGGATAAAGGCGTTGTACAAGAATTACAAGATTTAATCAAGCAGTATGAACTAGGAAAAATAAACCCCTTACTGAATAGAGCAGTGCACCAAATTGGAAAAAGGAGAAGGACAAATAAAGAATTACACTTGAATGCTCAGATAGGAGAGTATGAGATAGACTATGTAGTCCTCGACTTAGGGTCAGAAGTCAATGTCATGATGAAGCAGACTTGGGCACTAATGGGAAAACCCAAGCTGATATATTCCCCTATCAAGCTTTGCATGGATAATCACCAAGTTTTCAGTCCATTTGGACGATTAGAGCATGTCCCAGTGGACATCGATGGAGTAATAACCTTTGCAGATTTTGAGGTAATTCAAATTGTTGATAATAGTTTCCCTTACCTTGCGTTGTTAGGAATTGATTAGGCTTTCGACAATTCCATTGTTGTTGATTTAAAGAAAAGACGCATGACATTTGAGAAAGTTGGTCGTAGGGTCATTGTGCCTTTAGATCCAAATGAAGGTCCGCGATACACAAAACCTATCAAAGAAGAGGACCACGCATTTGAACTAGAAAATATCTACAAATTAATAGCCAGACAGAAAGATTATATCAACCCTATAGCTGACGAAAATCTGAGTTGGCGAAGTGACATTGCATGTTCATCTGACTCAGAAGAAGTGTTGGAGAACTGGCAGAACTATATGTACGAAGTATCTGCAAGAAGATGTGCTAGGCTAACCAGAGAAGTTCATTGGATTGGAACAACAGTGAGTAATCTACCCACATTTGATGGGCTGAACCCATTAGAGAACTTCTTATCAGAATTTGAGACAAGTGTACGAACACAACAGAGACTGTTGGAAATGGAGGAGGCCATGAAAGCCACCCCAGCGAGATGGTGGGGGACACATAAAATAAATATTACAGATTGGACATAATGACGAACTTTGATGACAGCACGATTTTCATCACAAGAAGGATGTTGTGAAGCTCAGTACACAGGATGAAGTTGCCCAAAGGACTGTGTACAATGCTGTGAAGAGGCCTGGAGTGACATTCCTAGAGAACAATGGGTACATAGATTAGTCAATACGCTGGATACCACCCCGATTAACTGGTACCTTCAAGCAAAGCTACGTCGTGTCACTTCAAAATGGGAAGGTATGATCCAAAATTTTATAACCGCCTTTTTGTTTGACAGTGAATTTCCTTCTGTAGATAAAGCACTACAGATAGTGAGATAGAAAGTATTTGAGGAGGCATTTGGCCTCCCTTTAGAGAAAAAAGAGGATGAATGGATTATGCCCCTCCAGAAACTGCAAACCTGCTACAACATTAATGTCGACGAAGACGATGACCCAAGGAAGGTGAATATCATAGAAACAGAAGGTCAGAGAAATGTGGAAGGACCAGGAGTTGAACTGATATTCATTGAAAAGCTGACAAAAATAAAGAAATTCAATATCAGGATAGAGGAAACACCAAAGTTTGCCAATGTCAGAGATTACTGGGACACTGCTACCATTGACAAAATCACAAAATTATTGCATGAGTATCAGGACTTGTTCCCAACCAAGTTCACAGATATGAAGGAAATCAAAGGACCTATGGGAGAAATGAGAATACCTTTGAAACTAGATGCGAAGCCAGTCAAGAAAAGACCCTACATATTGAACCCAAAATATAAGGAAAAAGTGAAGTTTGAGCTCAACAGAATGCTAGAAGCAAGGATTATTGAACCTGTCGAAGAGTTGGAGTGGATCAACCCCATGGTAGTACAAGATAATAAGACAGGTGAGATTAGGATTTGCGTAGATCTCAGGAAGCTGAATGATGCTTTTCTACATGATCCTTTCCCTACACCTTTCATAGACGAAGTACTAGATAGCGTGGGAGGCTAAGAAGTATATTCCTTTACAGATGGGTTTTCAGGATACCATCAGATCCGCATCGCCAAGGAGGACCGTCATAATACTATGTTTTCCACAGAATGGGGATCCTACCAATATACAGTAATACCATTTGGACTGAATAATTCCCCAGCCATCTTCTCCAGGGTGGTGGTTGAAGCATTCAAAGAATTTGTGCATAAATTTTTAGAATCATACTTTGATGACTGGATTGTTTTCAGTTTGTTGAAAAAACATATTGAATGTCTAAGGCTAATGCTGGATAAATGCAAGGAGTGTCAAATTTCTTTGAATTTGAAGAAGTGCATCTTCTTCTCACCATTTGGAGTATTATTAGGTCATATTGTATGCAAGCAAGGATTGTTGGTGAATCCACCCAAAATTGCAATAATAGTTGATTTACCACCACCTACATCAATCAAACAACTGTGCACTATGCTAGGACATACTGGATATTACATAAAATTTATCAAAGGATATGCTCAGATTACTGCGCCAATGGAAACATTATTAAAGAAATATTATCAGTTTAGTTGGACAGACGAATGCCAGCAGGGCTTTGACACACTAAAACAAAATATGGTCATTGCGCCTATCATAGTCTTCCCCGATTGGAGCAAGGAATTTCATGTGCATGTTGATGCATCTTCTATTGCATTAGGAGTAGTACTGGCACAACCTGGAGAAGGGGACATTGATCATCCATTAGCATTTGCCAGAAGAAATCTCTCCACAGATGAAATAAATTACACTACTACAGAGAGAGAGGGACTAGCCATGGTGTATGCATTACAAAAATTATGCTACTACTTATTGGGAGGACACTTTAAAATGGTTACTGATCACTCTGCACTGAAATACCTAGTCAACAAGCTAGTGTTGGGGGGAAGAATATGTAGATGGCTTCTCCTGTTTCAAGAATGTGATTTTGAGATCATAGTTAATCCAGGAAGAAGGAATAAGGGCCCAGACCACCTATCGAGGTTGGAGCATGGCGAAGAACCTACCAGTCTAGAGGACACATTATCAGATGCACAACTGCTCACCATTAGAAAGATTGATGACCACTTCGCAGACATAGTCCAGTTCCTGTCAACAGGAATAGCTCCAGCAGAATACACAATTCCACAGAAGAAACAGCTAGTGGTGTGCGCTGCAAATTTTTCGCTAATAGATGGTCAGCTATATAAAATGGGACCTAATGCGATCCTAAGAATATGTGTGATGGATATAGAACGCCCTATGATCCTCAAAGAAGCTCATGAAGGCATTGCAGGAGGAAATTACGCAGGAAAATCCACTACGCAGAAGGTTCTGTGAGCTAGCCTTTGGTGGCCCATGTTACACAGAGATGCTAAAGAATATGCCAGAGCATGCGATGTATGCCAGCGAATTGGAAAACCATCCTGAAGAGATGAGATGCCATTAGCACCACAGATGACCTTACAAGCATTTGAAAAATGGGCCATGACTTCGTGGGACCTATAAACCCACCAAGGAAGCACACAGGAGCAAGGTATATTATCACTGCAAAAGAATACTTAACTAGATGTGCCGAAGCAAGAGAAGTCAAGGACTGTAGTGAAACTACAGCTGCACGTTTTATATTCGATGACATAATAACCGGGTTTGGATGCCCTAAGGTCCTTATGAGTGATCAAGGCACACACTTCATTAATAAGACAATTGAAGCCCTAAATGAAGAATTTGCAGTCCACCATCAAAAGAGTACACCTTATCATCCACAAGAAAATGAAACGATTGAAGCACTCAACAAGATCTTGGATACAGCATTGACAAAAAAATTTAGTGTGAACAGGGATGACTGGGACTTAAGAGTACCAGCAGTACTCTAGGCTTATAGAACCACTTGCAATAAATTAACAATGCAGACTCCTTTCAAGTTGGTTTATGGTCTTGAAGTTGTTGTCCAAATGGAGTACTTCATACCAAGCTTAAGAATTGTTGCATTTATAGACATGGATAATACTGGTGCTATTCATGAGAGGCTATCACAGTTGGTCGAACTAGAAGAAGACAGATTCATTGCAGGATTCCATCAGCAAATTCAGAAGGTACAAGAAAAGGCCTATCATGACAGACACCTCAAGAAGAAGATATCTAGGCAAGGTGATTTAGTCCTGCTATATGGCAGTAAGTTTATCAAACACCCTGAGAAGTTCAGAATGCATTGGCTCAGACCATATGAGATTGTCTATGTTACAGAGGGAGGATTTGCACAGCTGAAGACATTGAAAGGAGACTGGAAGGAAGGCTTGGTGAATGGGAGTCGGTTGGATTTATACTATGACAACCAGATGCCTCACAGCTCTCAGTAGAATCAAGAAGACAAGGGTCCAGGTACCAGGTGCAGTTGAAACTGGGTACCAGACATAGAAAAGACAGTCTATGCAAGGATGGAAAGGAGGCATAAAGCAGAAAGCAAGGGTTGCACTGTGCAGTCGAGAGTCAAAGAAAAATAAGAGGATTAGATCTCAAGTGCCTCGGGATGATTCACAGGTGAGTTTTGTGGGCCTGTTGGCCCTGGGTTATGAAAGGAAGTGAAGAACGAGGAAGAAAAGGTAAAAAGCGAGCTTTGTGAGAGACACAGTGGCTATCACTGGGTCGAAGTGAGCAAAAGAACAGAGAAGATGAAGCGAAGTGTGAAAAAGAAAGTTGTTGGATGAGGAGATCGAGGATGACAGATCAGCAAGGAAGATGGACCGAGGATGACTTAGGAAGTGGAAAAATCCAACATTGGATTCCTTCGAGCATCGCGAGATGGAGAAGGAAAGATAGGCTGGCGAAGCCCGGAAAGAATGGGTCAAGTTGACCTAGGGTTGTAGACACCTAGGGCTTTGATAATTAGGGTTTTGACACCTAGTTTTTGACCTAAGGTTGTCAGTGAGGAATTGTAATGTATAAATAGAGGTCGAGAGGACCTAGGTTGAGAGTAGTACTATGGTTGAGCCTTATAGTCGAGTATTGTTCATTAGGAGAATATTGTATTGAGGGTGAGAGAAGTGTTGAGAGTGAGAGCCTTCTGGTATTGTAAGATCTTCAGCTGGGTGCGGAGATCAAGTCCTGTGGCTGGGTGCGCAGGAAGGAAGAAAGGAAGAGAGACGAAGAGAGAGGATCTGCTGGCCAAGAGTGCAAATCAGAACTGTAAGCTTTACCTTAATATATCATAAGAACAATTTTGTGGACGTAGACCTAGAGAGAGGGTGAACCACGTACCTCTGTTGTTGTGTGTGTGATTGATCCTTTGAGCTCTGTTGTTGTTATATTGTTATCTGCATTGTTGTATTAGATCATATCTATAATTCTGAAGGATAAATCTAGCTAGTGAATGGTAGATGCATGTTATGTTGATTGTGTAATAAGAACCACTTGATATTCCTCTGGTTGTATACATATATGTCCTACAACCCCCTCATAGCTGCTTCAGGTGAGACTACATCTGCTTCGCAGGTGCTACTGAAAGGTCTAGTAGCTAGGGCTTGTTGGTGCACTCTTGGAGTTGAACCATGGGTATGCCCCTGTGTCAACACACACTCACTTGTTCATTTGAGAGACAAGTTTTGGAGCTGCAATTGGAGAGGAGAGAGAGAGAGAGGCACATATTTAGGAGAGGACTTTCTGTATTTGTTTTAGTTATCTCTTGTCATTGTATTGGCTATCTATAATAAGGAATTTTTGCTAGGTTTTCTTCCCCATGAGGGTTTCCCAGGATAAATTACGTGTCTCTTGTGATTGTTTATTTCTCATTGATCTTATCTTATGTTGTTGTTATTCATTGAAATGCAAAGAAATATAATAATGGCTTAAACATTAACATGGAATCAGAGCCAAGCTGAAGAGAGCATCTTTCACAAGAGAAAAGTGAAAAATGTCATTGTTGTTGTACATGCAAATTAGGGATTTTTGTTGGTGAGGTATTTCATCCCTAAAACCATCTAGAAAAGTGTGCCCTCCCTCAAGGATCATTTTGGCACCTTCAGTGCACATTTTCAGTGGCAAGATCTCCCAGAAAGTGAAACCCTTGTTTCACAAAGTACCAGAGTACCAGAAGTACCAGAGGTACCAGAAAACTAGAAGCACCAGTCTAGAAATCCACAGATCAAGTTTGGAGGAGTAAAAGTTGGATTTTCTCATATCCAAGCACACCAAGATAGTCGTCTCAGCCAAGTGCTCCTCATGGTAAGTTCAGAACCTGATTTTGAACACTTTCATTTTTGAGCATTTTCCCAGCTTCAAGTAGAAGATGTATGCAAGCGTTAAGCTTGTTGACAAGCTAGAGGGTGTGGAAAACTTTCGTTCCTGGAAGTATATAATTGGTCTCATTCTTGAAGATAATTACCTAGCAAGACTCATCAAATAAGAAGTATCGGAGCTCGTCGATGCTGCAGAAAAGCAAAGCACCAAAAGGACATAATCAAGGCCAAAAGAATCATTGTAGATTCAATCAAAGATCACCTGACTCCCTATGTGTCATCAAAGAAGACTATGAAATAAATGTTTGATGCCCTAAACAGATTATATGAAGGAAATAACATAAACTGAAAGATGAATCTTAGAACTCAGCTCAAGAATACAAGAATGCAGAAGGGAGAATCAATCCAAGAATATTTTTGTAGAATATCCCAATTCAAAGAACAACTAGAAGCAATAGGAGATACTATAGACGAAGAATAACTTGTAATGACAGCCCTAAATGGTCTCACAAGACCTTGGGATGCATTCATCCAAATGATTTATGCAAGAACATAGAAACTAAAGTTTGATGGTCTATGGGAAGAATGCATTCAAGAAGAGGCAAGAGTAGCTAATCATGAAGAGTTACTAGCAAGAGATGATGATCAAGCCCTAGATACTCACACCAAAGGGGGAAGGAAGAAGTCATACTTCCAGAAAGAGACTTATAAAGAGTCTCAACCCCCAAACAAATTCAATCATAAAGAATCTCATCCAAGAAAATTTCAAAAGAAAGGACAATGTAAGGAAAGAGATTACTCATTTGTACAATGCTACCATTGTGAAAAGATGGGACACATTGTGAAATTTTGTCCAGCTAGACGAGAAGAATACAAGAGGAAACAAAAGAGGCACCATGCCCATGCAGTTGAAGATGAAGAGCCGCCTACAAATATGTTAAGAGAACAAATTCAATAACATGTCTTAATCTCGGCCCTCTCAGGATCGGTAACACTTGGAGAGGACACTTGGCTCATTGATAGTGGTGCCTCCAAGCACATGACAGGACAAAGAGATTTTCTCTCTTACATTTCAGAAAATAAGTTTTCTCAGAAAGTGACACTTGGATATGATTATCAATATCCCATCAAGTGAGTGGGAGAATCAAACTACAATCTTAATTCAGGAAATGCAATGAAGATGAATGACGTACTATATGTACCAGGTTTGACAAAGAACCTACTCTCCATATCAGCTTTAGAGAATAAAGGATTCAGAGTTGCCTTTATAGATGGAGAATTTCTTATGTGGGCTAAAGGAGAAACCTTAAAAGAAGAAATCATCATTGGAAAAGAAGAAGGTGGCTTGTATAAGCTAAAGGGTCACTCAGAAGATGCCATGACCCACACCATTGAGAATCCATGTGAACTTTGGCATAGAAGACTAGCTCACATTAACTACAAGGTGCTACCATACATATGCAAATCGGTCATAGGTTGACCATGAAGGCGTATGAAATGGATGTGCACAAGGGAAGAACATCAAGAACCCTTTTCTGAAGAGAGACAACAAAGCAGAAGGAGTCCTAGAATTCATTCATTCAGATGTGTGTAGCCCAATGGTATCGTCCTCCATTAGTGGGTATGTATATTATGTATCATTTATTAATGATTATTATCATAAGACCTGGTTGTATCTCTTGAAATATAAGGATGTAGTGTTCAGCAAATTAAAGGAATTCAAAGCCTTGATAGAGAATCTTTCTGAAAGAAAGATCAAGATACTCAGGTCAGATAATGGAGGAGAATACAGCTCAAAAGAGTTTGTGAACTTCCACAAAGATGTTGGGATCAAGAGGGAACTCACTACTCCCTATAATCCTCAACAAAATGGTGTAGCCGAAAGAAAGAACAGAACAATAATGGATGTTGTGAAGACCATGATCCATGATCAAGATATTCTTATGCGCTTGTGGGCAGAAGCAGCGATGGAAGTTGTATATGTGCAGAACGAATTGTCCCATAGTGCACTTGGGTTCAAGACCTATAAAGAGATGTTCACCGTAAAGAAGCTAGAGGTAATCCATCTCAAAATATTTGGCTGCCCAGATTTTATACAAATTCCGAAAGAGAAGAGAAACAAGCTAGTACCCTCAGGAAAGAAGGGAATATTTGTGGGATACTGTGAGGTCTCCAAGGCCTTCAGAATTTATATACTAGGTCACCGTCACATTGAGATCAGAAAGGATGTGACCTTTGATGAATATGCAATGCTCAATAAATCAAGAAGATGTCAGCTTGAAGAAGTATATGAAGAGGAACCCGTAATCCCCAGAACTGCAGAATCAGTGAGGGAGGTTCCTAGAGCTGCAGAACCAGTGAGGGAAGTCATAACTTCCCATGATGAGGAAATTCTAGAAGTCCATGATATAATAGAAGTTCAAGAAACTCCTCAGATGACGATCCTCCATAAAATAAAGTCAGCTTGGGATAGAGAGATTATTTAAGATGGAGAGAAGTATGGTGTTCCCGAAGGAATCACGAGACAGGTGAAAAGACCAAAACCATTCTCCAGTTATACGGCTTTGATGAGTGATCTCCTAGAGGAGGAGCCTACCTGTTTTGAAGAAGCCATTCAGAGGAAATAATGGGTAGATGCCATGACAGAGGAATACCAATCCATAATAAAGAATGATGCATGGGAAATAGTTCCCAGACCAAAGAGTAAGGACATGGTATCTTCCAAATGGCTCTTCAAAATAAAAACATGTTTCTTATGGAAGTATTGAGAAGTATAGAGAAAGATTTGCCGCTCGTGGATTTTCCCAAAAGGAAAGCATTGACTATGAAGAGACATTTTCTCCTATAGCTAGATACACTTCGATCAGAACCATCATATCCCTTGCAGCTAAGATGAAGTGGAAGTTACATCATATGGATGTAAAGACATCCTTCCTAAATGGTGTCATTGAAGAGGAAGTGTATATAGAGAAACCTCAAGGATTTGAAGTTTAAAATAGGAAGTCTCATGTCTGCAAATTGAAGAAATCCTTATGCGGATTGAAGCAAGCTTCTAGAGCTTGGTATGTTCATATAGACAGTTTTCTGATGAGCTTGGGCTTTACCAAGAGTAAAGCAGATTCTAACCTCTACTTCAAAGTTATGAACGATGAGCCAATGATATTATTTCTATATGTGGATGACTTATTCTTAACTGGAGAAGAAAATCTCATCATTGAATGTAAGAAGAGATTCGCCTCAGAATTTGAGATGAAATACCTTGGCCTAATGCATTATTTCTTAGGTCTTGAAGTATGGTAGAGTCCATAGAGGATCTTCCTTAACCAAGGGAAGTATGCAGTCAAAATCCTCAAGAGATTCGACATGTTAGAGTGTAAGTCCATGAATACACCCATGGAAACGAAGCTAAAGTTGTTGGTCGACACTTCATCCGTATTAATTGATGCCACGCTGTATAGATAGATTATTGGATCGTTGATGTACCTGACGAACACTGGACCATATATTTGTTTTTCCGTGAACACCTTGAGTCAGTTTCTGGTAGAACCTAGACATGTTCACCTAGTGGCTGCAAAACATGTGATGAGGTACCTTAAGGGTACATTAGATTATGGTCTCAGTTATGATGGAGATCATGATTTCACATTAAGTGGGTACACTGATTCAGATTGGGCAGGAAGTGTTTATGACAGGAAAAGCACTTCAAGATGTTGTTTCAGTTTGGGATCAGCCATGATCTCATGGTAGAGTAGGAAGAAATCTAGCATTGCTCTCAGCACAGTGGAAGCAGAATACATTGTTGCGTGTTCTGCTAGCTGCGAAGCTATATGGCTTCGAAATTTGTTGACCGGTCTATTTGACCTAGAGATGGAAGCAACCAAGATCCTATGTGACAACCATAGATGCATAAAGATGACAGATAATCATGTATTCCATGATAAGTCGAAGCACATAGAGATCCGATATCATTACATCTGTGACATGGTGCAGAGAGGAGCCATAAAGCTCCATTATGTTAGCACTGATGAATAGGTTGTTGATGTGTTGACCAAGCCTCTATCTTGTGTAAATTTAGAGCAATTTTGAGATAAGCTTGGAATAGTCCGAAAGGACCTTCCTTGAAATGGGGAGTAGTTGTTTTGATGAGACATATCTTGCTTCCAGATTCATTGCTGTGACGTAAAGCAAGAAGATGTGATGAGACTAGTACTATGCTTCCGACTTGACAGCTGTGACGTAAATCCAGTCTAGTATCTTTCTTCCAACCTCATGGTTGTGACGTAAAGCAAGAAGATGTGATGAGACTAGTACTGTGCTTCCGGCTTGACAATTGTGACGTAAATCCAGTCTAGTATCTTGCTTCCAACCTGATGGTTGTGACATAAAGCAATAAGATGTGATGATACTAGTACCGTGCTTCTGGCTTGACAACTATGACGTAAAGCCAGTCTAGTATCTTGCTTCCAACTTGATGGTTGTGACGTAAACCAAGATGATGAGATGAGACTAGTACTATGCTTCTGGCTTGACAGTTGTGACGTAAAGCTAGTCTAGTATCTTTCTTCTAGCTTGATTGTTGTGACGTAAAGCAAGATGAGTACCTTGCTTCCAGATTGATTGTTGTGACGTAAAGCAAGATGAGTACTATGCTTCCAGCCTTATAGTTGTGACGTAAAGCCAGTCCAGTATTATGGTGATGAGCTAGCCTCGTGCTGTGATGATGATGTATTAGTTTTATACTAATCCATATTGATGCATATGATGATTGCATTCCTTTGAGAATGACTATGTTTCCGATGAAGAAAACTTACGATGATTTATAGATACGCCAATCAGTGTTCCAAGATGATATTGATGATGTTTTTGATGATAAAGGCCTCTCTCTCATCTAATGCTACTGTAGAATACCCTTCTTGTTAAGGGGGAGTGTTGAAATAATGTAACTGCAAAGTGTATTCTTATTATTATTTGATATATTATTCATTGGATCAATCCCCATTGTATATTGATCATGTTATCTATTGTAAAAGGACCATGTCCCCTTTTGCAGATTGGTCATAATATAATTGTAATAGGCAAAAGAAGAAGTCGGCCCCAGAATATTTCAAAGAGGCCCTGGAATATAATAAAGGTGGTTATAACCACCCAGGAGAAAAAGTCTGCCTGCCAGTGAAAGGACACTCCCACGCATGCTAGTCTTGTATAAATAAGGAGGCTAGTGCCTCACTTAGACACACACTCACTTGTTCATTTGAGAGACAATTTTCAAAGCTGTAGCTGGAGAAGAGAGAGAGAGAGAGAGAGGCACATCTTTAGGAGAGGAATTTTTGTATTTGTTTGAGTTATCTCTTTGCATTGTATTGGTTATCTATAATAAGGAAGTTTTGTTGGGTTTCTTCCCCATGAGGGTTTCCCGGGATAAATGATGTGTCTCTTGTGATTGTGTATTTCTCAATGATCTTATCGTATGTTGTTGTTATTCATTGAAATGCAAAGAACTATAATAATGGATTAAACTTTAACACTTTATTACATGGTGGTGATCGCTCCTGAATTCAAAAGGGAATGGTCGCGATTCTATGATCCTTTATAAAAGATCTATGTCTGCACGATGCTCTAGCTTTTGCGTGATCTCTGCAATTCTATCTCTCATGAGATTTAAGATTTCAATGACATATTCATTCTTAAACATAATACCATGTCCAACAGTTTCAACCCATACTAGTCCGGTGTTTCAACCTAAAGCTATGATACTAATCTGTAATGTACCCAGCCACCCACAAGCCGGGCTACGCTACTTCAAGCCCACTTCTAGACTTATCTCAAGTTTTGATCAATTTTTTAATGAATAAAGATGCATGAAATAATCACATGCAGAGTTAAATATTCATGACACAACATAAAGAAATGAGACATATGTCATGCACAACAATAACCATCAAGCATGCATAATATAGATATGGATTTCATAGATAAATAAATACACAATGAAGTAAATACACAGGTAAATGAAACCATAACATAGAGAAATTATCTTTAATGAAACAAATCACCAACTGGATGCATACCAAGGACATTCCACCCAATCATGGACATTATTATTCCAAGTCTCAATAGAAATGTCACACCTAAGCCAAGGCTATGAATCCACAAGGATGGTTCCAGAGTGTCACTCAGCTTCCCAGACCAGTTAGCACCCAAGCTCTCATAGGATTTTCAGCACCCGTGACAATCCAAGCACACCATCTCTCTTCTACCTAGCCTCCACAAACCAAGAGAATGAACCCCCTTCTCTGCCACGTAGTCCCTCAGGCTGTCCATCTCCTTCCAGGGATCCAATGAATCTAGTCAAGAATCTCCATGTTGGGACTCTCAGGATTCGCAACTGTGATCAAAACTAAACATAATCCAAAGCATCTCAGACATGCAGGCACTAATTCATGGTTGGAATACACCAGTAGTATTTACATCCCGCAAAAACATGGCTCTTCTCCAACAATTCGTTTTCCTTTCCCAAGCCAAAACATGAATGAGAAAAGACAAGTGGGAGAAATAATGAGTGTAGATAGAGAAAATAATGAAAGGTGTGTAAAATGAACAATGAACAATGAGTGAGTGAGTGTGTTAGTGCTCTGTAAACTTCGTTCAATTGAGAAAATGAATGACAGAGGAAACCTACAAACCAACTTTGAGGCCGGAAACTAGCCTTTCCGACCTAGAGAGGGATCTCTCAGAGACTTCGTCTCTGTACAGGGTATGGCTTTAAACTGGCAGATATATTTAATACTTTTATACAATATTTCTGGTTATATTGGAGAAAGAAATAAATACCTTGTGCTATGGAGTCAATTTAAGAAAACGATAGAAACAAATGACTTAGTGACTGAACTTGAGAGGATAAAGGCTAAGTAGGCAATAGTCTTTTAGTTAAAAATTATTGTGTGTGGCAAGAGAAAAACACATGAAGCAACTCAAAGCACTGTTGGGGATGAATTCAGAGTTCGCTTAGAAGAAACACAGTCATCTAAATGGAGTGAATCTAGAGCACCGTGCGGTGAATTCTAGATTCAAAATCACATTCTGATTTAGAAAAAATATAGATATGAATATAAAGAACATAGGAAAGCACATACGCAAAGATATAATACAAATCATCAAACTACTACCATTAGAATCTTTTTGTCAAAGCTTCAGTGCCTTTGTATTAAGTTTCAATCAAATTCAAAAGCTACATTCAATAGTCATTGTCTACACTGTTTTTCCAACCAACCCCCTTTACATAAAAATGACCCCCTTATATAGAAAAATAATGCCACATTTGGCTATTAAGGTTGAAATACCACCTCCTAGAATCATGGATCTGGTTTCTTTGAAAGCGAACAATAACTTCAATGGATTTACTAAAAATAGAAAACCCGACTTTGCCAAATCATAATCATAACCTAAATATTATTTAAAATCATTGATAATGATCATAATTCAACCATATGGTTGTGATAATTCATCATCTTCACTTATGGACACTCTGTCACCCTTGCAAAACAAGTCTTTTATGCAACAGTAACCTACAGACAAAAAAAAAAACCAGTGGATTGCGCAGCAACTAGGAAAATAAGCGTTAAAGATGACATCATATCTCACTAATAAAAAACTATTTTTCAAAACTGAGATATATTTTTGTCTGTAAGCTTGTTCTAAAGAAAAACCTCTCTCAGTTTCATGAAATTCATCTCCATCTGGCAGGAATACGTGTCGCAAAAATATGTCTCAAAAAGGAAATCATGAAAGATGAAAAATAGGGCTCAAAGATTCATTTGAATCTCCCAATCTGTGACACCTTTTGAAAATCTGAGAGAGTTTTGTATTATTTGGTTTGTCCTAGACAAAAACCTCTTCAAGATTTTGGAAATTCCTTTCCAGTTGGTCAGAAACGGATCTTGAAGTTTACCACTAAACCATTCATTTACGCAGTGTGACCTGTATCTTGTGCATAGGAAAATCCTCCGTGCGATGGCATATTATACGTGATGACATCCTCGGCTTGAGGGCGTCTTATGCGCGACAACATCCTCTGTGCAACAACATCCTCTACGCGACAACATATTTTGTGTGACAGCATCCTCTGTGTGACAACATCCTCTGTGCGACAACATCCTCTGCACGACGACATATTATACGCGACAACATCCTCTACACGACAACATATTATGTGCAACAACATCCTCTACGTGACAACATCCTCTACGTGACAACATCCTCTACGCGAAAAACTCCCATGCACAACAACATCCTTTGCACGACAACATCCTCTACACGATAGCATCCTCTACGTGACAACATCCTCTGTGCGACAACATCCTCTATGCAATAGCATCCTCTGCATGACATCATCCCATGTGTGACAAAATCCTCTGCATGACAGCATCCTCTGTGCAGTGAAATCCTCTGGGTAGCACGCAACAAATTTTGCAGCATGCAGTTTCAAACGGAAATGGAAATAATAAATGATAAAACTTCCTTTTGAAACCGACCCTTGGAGATGTTAGGTGATGCCAGGAATAAAAACAATATTGTTGCTAATAGGCATGACTTTGCAAACTGCTGACAAACCTCTAACCTTAGCTATGGAAATCATGGTGCTAATAACTAGCTTCAATGGAGATGTTATCCTCCCTGCAAGGTAGCAAAGAACAGTAGACCAGGTGCCTTCTCCATTGGGTTGTTCTCAAGCCATATATTCTGATCTCCAACTTGTAATTTGTTTCTACACCAACTTATTCTACAACTGAATTAAACCCAAACTGAAAATACAAATTGAAAATTTATGAAAGAAATGCTCGCCATGCTGAGATTATTCACACCTACCTACCCTAACTGTTGAAAAAATTGCCAATCAAGTGAAATCAAAATTCCAATGCAACCATGCAAGAACTTTATCCATTGTTTGCTTTCTTTTCACATGCTTGCTCCAAAGCCTATTTACTGATAACTCATTCAAAAATTTATCTACAAATTCAAATCTCAAAAAATTAAAAACATTGGGATCGTTTACCCCCTCCAACAAAACTACAAATGGATCATCAAAAACATGGATAAAACAACAATCATGTTTCCCCCCTTCCACTACTGATCAGGAGCTCAGGACCAAGTGTCGTAAAATTGCTCAAAATTGAACTTGCTCAGAAATGGTAGAAGTTGGAACGACTGGATAGGTCTCGTCGATACGATCCTGCTGGCGCGAACGGCACGCAAAACCGACTCTGCATGACAAAGTTATCCTAGTCAGAAGATTCCTTATTTCATTATATAAAAAAAAAAAAAAA
>JZKD02S0220442.1:29866-54789 GCA_000966675.3 Picea glauca | reverse complement strand
AATGGAGCAAGAGCATCGGAGTGAAGCTTGGAACAACAGAGACTTAGGAAAGAGTTCATAAGGTATGTCCATATTCCTTTATCTCTTAGTTCACTCAATAGGCTAGATCTAGGGAAAGAGTAGTATTCTGTCTTGTTTTGTTCTAAATCCAGGTGGATCTAGGGAGATCGGTTCGTGTCCGCACTTACGGATTAATCCATAAACAATTGAGGCAGTAGCTTGTTCTTTTGTAAGTTGATCTGCAAATTCACATTTATGGTTGTCTACAAGTGCACACATAAAACATTCAATTTATTGCTCATGATGACAACGATCGGAACGTAAATCAGCTTCTTGTTTATGCACAATCTCATGTTCTTCTGTTACACCATCATTCTCTGTATTTGCAACACTCTTTAAATTTTGATTTTGCGACCTTTGACTTGCTTGAAGATTGTCTTCCACTTCCTGAGCATTATTGAACATCTATTGCAAAGACATAGACTTCCTCTCCATCAGAAGAAAATATAAGTCTGATTGAAAGGTTGTTACATAATGGAGCATGGCAGCGAATTTAGGAGGTTGGACTTCTTTAGGCAGTTTATAATAAAGACTAGAAAAGCTCCTACTAAAATTTGAAAGGAGTAGATGGTTTCATCTTTCATTCTTCTCATGGCATAAAAATTTGAAAGGAGTAGATTCCATGACTTTCTCTCACCCCAAAATCTATGGAAAGCTTCCTTCAATTCATCCCATGAGCTAATCGACTGAGGCTGCAAATGTTTGAACCATTATTTGGCATCCCTTTGTAAGGATTGAGAAAAGGCCCTCATAGACACATCATCATGTTCAATCTCAAAAAAGGCCTATAAAATGCTCAAATACTTGAATATGTTTTTGGGTTGAATGTCCATCAAGCTCTCCATCGAACCTAGAAAGGTACTTATAATTTTTCAAAGGAAAGCCATGAAGGATGGAAGGAAATTTAAGAGGACTGTATCTTTCCTGAATCTTGGAGGGTGTGGGATTAAGAACAGAAGGTACAAGCTCAGCTTTGGTTTCATTAAGATCATAAGAATTATCATGAACATCATATGGTTCAGAGGGAGGATCTTGGTGAATATCAGTTATACAAGAAGGAGGTATACCTACAATTTTCAATGAAGGATATACAAGGGTAGATCTATGGGATTCATTTAAATGCGGTAAGTGAAGAAATATTTATTTGGAAAAATTAGGAAAGGACAAGAAGATATTGATAAAATAGAAAAGTACTTCTTGAACTAAACTTAAGCTCGTGTACCTGATTTTTCCATACTTCTCTTCCATATATCTATCAACAGGTCTCATTCTCCAGTGGATTCTTTGAATCACATTTGAAGCTTGATTGGAGTCACCATGAAAACTTTAGCTCTGGATTCTTCTACCAGTGGAATCACCTTCAACGTATTTTTTGATGGGTGGAGTCACCGGAGAAGAAATATAGCCAATAAGTGCCTAAGTGCTTGCTTCTCTCAGATCTTAGAACTAAAACAATATAGTTCTTCCCGAGGAAAATAATAGCAATCATCCACGGCAACGGCGCCAAAATGTTAACGCTCTGTAAACTTCATTCGGTTGAGAAAATGAATGACAGAGGCAACCTACAAACCAACTTTGAGGCTGGAAAATAGCCTTTCTGACTTGGAGAGGGCACTCTCTGAGACTTTGTCTCTGTACAGGGTATGGCTTTAAACTGACGGCTAGATTTAACACTTTTAGACAATATTTATGGTTCTATTGGCGAAAGAAAGAAAGACCTTTGGCTATGGAGTCAATTTAACAAAACGATAGAAAAAAATGACTTAGTGACTGAACTTGAGAGGATAAAGGCTAAGTAGGGCTAGTCTTTCAGTTAAAAATCATTGTGTGTGGCGAGATAAAAACACATGAATCAACTTGGAGCACCATTGGGGATGAATTTGGAGTTCGCTTAGAAGAAACATAGTCGTCTAAATGGCGCGAATCTAGAGCATCACGCGATGAATTCTAGATTCGAAATCATGTTCTAATTTAGAAAAAATATAGATATGAATATAAAGAACATAGGAAAGCACGTGCACAAAGAGAGAATAAAATACATCAAATCTCTACCATTTGAATATTTTCGTCAAAGCTTCAGGACCTTTGCATTAAGTTTCAATCGAATTCAAACGCTACATTCAATAGTCATTGTCTACATTGTTTTGCCAACCAACCCCCTTTACATAAATATGACCCCCTTGTTGACGATTGAAAACATCAATGAAGTTTCAACTGCAAAGTGTTGCTAAATCCTATCATTATAAAAACTGAATAATACTAGTAGGTGGGACCCCCTCTAACTATTGGAGAGTTGATCTGTTCATTTTTTATGTTGAGATGATGTGTGACACGACTTACATGGTTGATGAAGATATTGTTGGTATTGGTTATAAATCGAGCTTATGAAGGGTTGATTCCTTATGTTACTATAGTCTATGTTATTCATTAATGTCATTATTGTCTATTCTTATCGCACCTACATAACCAACATGTTAGTGAAATTATATGAAAGGAAAAATACTATAACAAATGCAAAGAAAAGAGAACTAGTTTTGCAATACCACATGCGAATAAATTGAAGGAAATGAGAAACAATTGCTAGGGAAAGATTTTAAAGCTATCCTAACTATACTACATGCATGAAAAGACGTGATGATTATTGCTAAACCCTAGCTAGGAAGTAAATGGTTATGAAATTTTGATTGAATTACATGTTTAATATGCATATGGTTGAAATGTTGGTGGCACATTTGGCAAGGTGACAATGCTAATGGTTATGCAATGGTTAATGGAATTATTTGGCTGATATACATATGGTGTGTTTGGATAGATTGAACATCAGTGGCTCATTTGATAAGGTGGTGAACGTTGATGATTAGGTGATTTTGTTTGAGTTATATGATGTGAAATGGGATATGGTGATTGTGCTACTGGATTTTAATGTGGTGATGGTTTCAATACATGGTTGATTAGTCGTGTTAATGGAGAATTTGTTGGCATGTACTATTGAGTTAATGAGATGTGGGTGGAGGCGATGTGAATTTACTGCATGTCACCTTTACTCTTCCCATTGGCCGCCACCCTAGTCGGGCTATTGTTCAATCTTGTTGTTGTGTTATGCTCCAAAATTTTAGCAGGGAGGAACCGCTCGGCCAACTCTCATTTTAAGGAAATCGATTAATAGGTATGTCCTTTTTTTTGGCCATTCGTGACTTCCCTCTGGTTATGAAATGATTATTGGCTCAGGTGTATGGGTTTTTTTTTTTCCTGAGCATTGCAACTGTGTGAAATTTTGTTTCTTGAATGAAGAGTGGATGGTTCTTCCTGTAATATTTTTGAGTTCGTATAGGTTATTGGTCTTCCTGGTGATAGCTCTATGTTACCACTATTGGTTTAGTCAGAGGGTTTTTGTTTAAGTCTTGGGTGGATAGTTATCTTCATGCACTATCACTAAATCCAATCTCTGGCTTTCTTGGGTTTAATGGTCGAAGGTTTTCTGTGTCACTATGTTGTGTTTCACTTCGGCATTGGTTGTTTCGACCACTAAGGGTCACAAAGTGAGTGTTATATTATTAAATAGGCCCTATCTTCACCTCATTACTGTGGTATTTTGGAAGAAGAACACGAGGGTTATACCCTACGTGCATTAAATAAATTTCCCAGCCAAATGAGAGCCTCCCCTTTTTTTTTTGGGTCCCGTGTCATGGATTGTTACCTATCCACAAATGAATTATGTCTCTTTCTGTGTGCACACCCTTGGCCTCGAAATTTCCACCATTACGAGGAGTTGGCTATGTTCCCTGGTGTTGGCTACAAAGTATACCCTTAACCCTCCAGTCTCAAATTTTTTAAAGGAGATTGTCGTGCCTTCCAAGTTTCCATGGGTTATCGTGGATAGAATGTATGGTTGATTACTTGTGAATACAAATTCGCCGAGTTGGTCGTATGGCAGTCATGTTGTTTTAGAATTGAGTTATTGCATCTATGATGATAAGGATGAAACCTTCCTTGCCAATTTCACTTTCAAAAGATACAGCCACCCTCCTTATGTTAAAAGCTTAGTATTGTTACTGGAAAGGGCCTCTGCCCAAATTCGATTGGATGCTTGGGTAGACATACCTACCACATCTTGTTCAGTTGATTGATTTTCCACAACAGTGGCGAATTGTTTGGTTGATACACAATCACTAGTATTTGCACTAATAATTTTCGGATGATAGCTGGCATTGGTTACAAATTCTTGGTGTTGCTCATGCATGTCATGTTGTGTGTATGATATTTTTCAAAATGAAATATTGGGCATGGTAACTATGGTTTTATTGGGGCTGAATGATTATTGGATTGGGTAACTATAGAAAGTATATCCACTGCATCCTTGTGCTTTTTGGTTGTATGGACTTGAGTGTGCACAGCATAGTTGATCACGGTGTGACTAAATTGAAGCAATCTTATATTAAATCGATGGCTCAGCCGATATGTTTAGTTATTACCGTGACTGTTTTTTTTTTGTGCTAAGTGGAAATGTTGCACCGTGGATTTTTGTTAGCTGCGCACTGTGTGTGGTATGGATAGCTTGTTTTTCATACTCAGGGATACCCACAAAGTTTTAAGCATGTTATTTATTGCAATCAACCACTGGTTAAAGAAATCATGTTGTTGATGATAGTCATGTTGGATAGGTGGTCCAGCTTTTAAATCACATTGAATTGTTTTTCTTTTACAGTGGCAGAACTACATTGCCTGGGAAAATTACCCTGTGCATAGCTTATGTCTAAATGGTGGTTGTTGGTTGTATGATTAATCGTCATTTCAAGCATGGAAATTTGGTCTTGATTATTTTGGTTACTGCATATATATGGTAACGAATATCATTGCATTTTGATGGGCTCTATTTCAGTAATAGTGACTTCATTATTATTTTGAGAACATGACTTTTGAGTATAGTTGTGGATTGAAGAAATGCATGGGTAGTGGTTGATTTTGATAAATACAGATTGGAAATGGGTATTGTTCGTAAATTGTTATGAAATGCAGAGTGTGTGAACGAAGGGAAGAAAAACATAATGGAAGATAATTTTCATTGGCAAGTCCACTGCTTTCTTCATATTCAACATCATGCCTAGAGGATTTCTGATTTGAAACAATATAAACATTTTTCTTCAGCAATTTGAAATAATAAAAACACAATGGAAAAGTTCTTTCACCTAATTCAAAACTTTCTTCATTTTCTTCACTGTTGTCATATGCACACTTGTCAATTTCTTTGGATTGTTGAAAACAATCATTTTTAGATTTGGAAAGTGCAATTGCTTGTTGTGAAAAGTCAACCTCATAGTCATAATTGTACTCATCATACCTGGGTTTGCCAAAAATCTATGTAATGTCATCAAACAGGAAAATTGAGGCAGTGGCTTGTTCTTTTGTAAGCTGATCTGCAAATTCACATTTATGGTTGTCTACAAGTGCACATATAAAACATTCAATTTCTTGCTCATGATGACAACGATCGAGACATAAATCAGCTTCTTGTTTATGCACAATCTCATGTTCTTCTGCTACACCATCGTTCTTTGTATTTGCAACACTCTTTAAATTTTGATTTTATGACCTTTGACATGCTTGAAGATTGTCTTCCACTTCCTGAGAATTATTGAACATCTATTGCAAAGACATAGACTTCCTCTCCATCAGAAGAAAAGATAAGTCTGATTGAAAGGTTGTTACACAATGGAGCATGGCAGCAAATTTAGGAGGTTGGACTTCTTTAGGAAGTTTATAATAAAGACTAGCAAACCTCCTACTGAAATTTGAGATGGTTTCATCTTTCATTCTTCTCATGGCATAAAAATTTGAAAGGAGTAGATTCCATGACTTTCTCTCAACCCAAAATCTATGGAAATCTTCCCTCAATTCATCCCATGAGCTAATCGACTGAGGCTGCAAATGTTTGAACCATTATTTGGCATCTCTTTGTAAGGATTGAGAAAAGGCCCTCATAGACACATCATCATGTTCAATCTCAAAAAAGGCCTATAAAATGCTCAAATACTTGAATATGTTTTTGGGTTGAATGTCCATCAAGCTCTCCATCGAACCTAGAAAGGTACTTATAATTTTTCAAAGGAAAGTCATGAAGGATGGAAGGAAATTTAAGAGGATTGTATCTTTCCTGAATCTTGGAGGGTGTGGGATTAAGAACAGAAGGTACAAGCTCAGCTTTGGTTTCATTAAGCTCATAAGAATGATCATGAACATCATATGGTTCAGAGGGAGGATCTTGGTGAATATCAGTTATACAAGAAGGAGGTATACCTACAGTTTTCAATGAAGGATATACAAGGGTAGATCTCTGGGATTCATTTAAATATGGTAAGTGAAGAAATATTTATTTGGAAAACTCAGGAAAGGACAAGAAGATATTGATAAAATAGAAAAGTACTTCTTGAACTAAACTTAAGCTCGTGTACCTGATTTTTCCATACTTCTCTTCCATATATCTGTCAACAGGTCTCATTCTCCAGTGGATTCTTTGAATCGCATTTGAAGCTTGATTGGAGTCACCATGAAAACTTTAGCTCTGGATTCTTCTACCAGTGGAATCACCTTCAACGTATTTTTTGATGGGTGGAGTCACCGGAGCAGAAATATAGCCAATAAGTGCCTAAGTGCTTGCTTCTCTCAGATCTTAGAACTAAAACAATATAGTTCTTCCCGAGGAAAATAATAGCAATCGTCCACGGCAACGGCGCCAAAATGTTAACGCTCTGTAAACTTCATTCGGTTGAGAAAATGAATGACAGAGGCAACCTACAAACCAACTTTGAGGCTGGAAACTAGCCTTTCTGACCTGGAGAGGGAACTCTCTGAGACTTTGTCTCTGTACAGGGTATGACTTTAAACTGACGGCTAGATTTAACACTTTTAGACAATATTTCTGGTTCTATTGGCGAAAGAAAGAAAGACCTTTGGCTATGGAGTCAATTTAACAAAATGATAGAAAAAAATGACTTAGTGACTGAACTTGAGAGGATAAAGGCTAAGTAGGGCTAGTCTTTCAGTTAAAAATCATTGTGTGTGGCGAGATAAAAACACATGAAGCAACTTGGAGCACCATTGGGGATGAATTCGGATTTCTCTTAGAAGAAACACAGTCGTCTAAATGGCGCAAATCTAGAGCATCACACGATGAATTCTAGATTCGAAATCATGTTCTAATTTAGAAAAAATATAGATATGAATATAAAGAACACAGGAACGCATGTGCGCAAAGAGAGAATAAAATACATCAAATCGCTACCATTTGAATATTTTCGTCAAAGCTTCAGGACCTTTGCATTAAGTTTCAATCAAATTCAAACGCTACATTCAATAGTCATTGTCTACATTGTTTTGCCAACCAACCCCCTTTACATAAATATGACCCCCTTGTTGACGATTGAAAATGTCAACGAAGTTTCAACCGCAAAGTGTTGCTAAATCCTATCATTATAAAAACTAAATAATACTAGTAGGTGGGACCCCCTCTAACTATTGGAGAGCTGATCTATTCATTTTTTATGTTGAGATGATGTGATTGATGGTTGAATCTCCTTTCATGGAATGTTTTATGGATCACTTAATTAATTCCATGAATAGTGACCATCCTTGTTCCCTTCCATTATTTCACTTTCCGCTAATTACAAACCCCGTCACCTCCCATATTCCTTTTTCACTCCCTGTTCTGAGATTGATTACAGTCAAGAGAATTTTTGTGTTAAATTGGATGAAAGTGGCAGTGTCTTGTGTGGATTGCAATGAGGTTTTATTAGTTTTCTTTACAGATGATTGGTGTTGTCATTGAGAAGTGACCATGCTTCTCCCTTTTCATTATATCATATTTTCACTAAATACAAACCCCTCACATGTCCCAAAACCATGTTTCACCCCCCTGCTCATTGATTAATAGTAAAACAATTTGTATGGATTGGATTGCATGAGTCGGATACATTCTGAGCTAAATATATTTCGTATTGTTAAGAGTTGTCATGTATGGCTATTTAAAACACTATTTTCTAATTGGTCACACATGCATGATGAGTTTTTTCAATCGAGGAAGACATGGCCAAGGAAACAGAGGTAGAGGTAATTGGAACCAAGGCCCAAGAAGGCCTAGGTTCTCCATACATTTTGACACCGATTCACAAGATCTTGGCCAATTGTTTCATGTTGGATTCCTCAATTGGATTGGGAAGGGAATAGTCCAACCTAGGCTTGAAAGGCCTCCTTTCCAAGCCCCGCAAGGACCCGGTATCCCTGTACATCCTCATGTTTCATTACAACCTGAGGTCCCTAAAAATTATGGATGGCAAGAGATTGTCCACCCGACAGTCTCCCAACATTGTGGCTAGCCCAACTTGTCTTTGCCTCCTCCTCCATCGGTTAACCCCATTTCCCAAGCTTCCCCTAACCACTTGCCAGTGCAATCCTCCCATGCTAGGAAGATATTGAAGACTAAAGCCCACCATGCACTTGATAAAAGAAAATACATTGTTGCCCCTTCCTCACCCTCCAATGACTGACAAATCCGTGTCTTCATGGATGCATTTGAGGGATGATTTTTCCCACGTGATCAGCGAGATTAGGCCTAAGGGCTTCGCACAACCAAAGGAAAACTCAAGAAAATAAAGAGGTGACAGCAGCAATCAAGGAAGGGTTGCATCACAGACTAGGAAATATGGTTTTTATATCTGTGGTTATTATATCTATTGTTTTATGACAGTTGACTTCAAGGATCTTTGGACAACATGTTTATTTTGGATATATGAGTATTATTTTTGAAATAATTTCAAATTTCATAAGTTTAAATTGCCAAAAGTAAATATTTTGATGGGAGGCACAAGGAGGTATGCTTTTTTTAACTAATGGTTATGTTATGATTGTTATGATTGTTATGAACTGAAGGGAGACACAAGGGGTCCCACCTACTAGTTATTATTTATTTATGACCCTTATTATAATTATTACTCTTCCCCCTAACTAAAGTTAGTTGATTCTTTTAATTAACTTAACTAATGAATTGGTTCAACTTCTTCAACCAATTTTAATTTGTTAAACACAAAAGGAAATGGAGGAACAAGAGGGGGATAGAAGCAGAGCATGCTAGGGTTTTCTCTTTGAGTTTGTGCTGAGATAGTTCAGTTTTCATTCATTCATGTATTCATCAAAGCCTAATTCTCTTTTGTGATAGTAGGGTCTTATTGTAGACATCAATATTCAGGGCTAAATCAAATCATTCAGACACTTGTTTTTTTCAAAGGTGTTGATCTATCTTTGATAGTCTGTGTAGACTTGTCTATTTGTGAATTAATTTTCACGACTGATAAAGGCTATTTTGCAGAGTCGAGTGGGAAGCAATATGTGGCAAGTTGATCCAGCTTTTAGAGTTCATTTTTGGTTTTCTATCAGAGGACCTTTTGTATGTTCCATCGGGGATGTCTAAGTTTGACTTTGGTCCAAAATTTATGTATGAGATTTTGTAAATGAAATGACTCTTTGGTGATTTGGAATGAAATAAAGGATCGCTTTATGTCTCATCTATCTTGATTATCATCTTGGTGTCCTTACTTCAGTTCTTACATTTATTTCAGCAACTGTTATATTCAGAAAATTACATAAAAAGTGAATTTCCAGCAAGCTTTTTGTTGATAAAAGACTAGCCTAAGAACTCGTAATTAATACTTGTGAGTTAGGATGTTATTTTTGTTGGCTATAAACATAGGGTGATATTCCCATCTACTTTGATTTAGCCAAGTAAAGTCTAAAAATTCTTGAGTAAGATCAATTCATATATATTCTTCAACATTTATTTGGCAACCATACTGGGGAGATCTTCGATATCTCTCTACTTAAAAATTTTATATTCGATTTTTCATCGATACATATTTCTTTTATTAAATTGATTCTTTGATTATTTTGCTATTAATGAATGTCCTTGTTGCAAGGCATCCCAATATTGATATCGGTCTTCAAGACCAAAACAACATTGCTTTGAACCTATTTAACACCATATTAGACACTACCAATGCTTGATTCGAACTTAACCGTTCTTGGGCAGGGATTGAACGAGATATTAGTGCTCGAGAATAATTGGAGGCTAGACATAGACAGCCTAGAAATCAGCAGTAACCTTTTCTTTCTTAAGTTTTGGCCTTTCTTTCATGTCCTTATATTCTCGTGCTTCTAGAAGAAGAAGGGGCTTGTCACCTGAAATCAATCCTATTACTAAAATAGGAAGAATAAATGTAGTGTTATATGTCCAACAAAGTGCTCTAAGGAGGAATTTATCTGATTCATCCAGCTCGTATTTATTTCCCTCATATACCACCCACAAGATGCCATCTAGTGGTGGCTCTTGTGGCACTAGGAGTGTGCCATATTCCCAATATTCATCATCAGTGATTGGTATCTTGTACATCCATCATATACCGATCCAATCTACTTCAAACCCCACCAAATTCATTAAGAAGTATGGGCTTTTCTAGTTCAAAGAGGATGCCACAACCACACCATGGCATGTTTCCTCTCCTCTTAACCTAGCACCTGCTACTTTCCCACTTCCGAAGCTTAAAGAGCAATTGCCTAGGTTTTCAGGAAATAACATTGTCAGTACACCTAGTGGCATTTTCTAATGCTTGTAATAACATAGGGGCCAACGACAATGACACCTGCATGTGCTTGTTTGTCAATTCCTTGGAAGGGAAGGTTGCAGATGATTTCTTGACATTCCTCCTAAGATCCTGTCTACTTGGGAGAAGTTAATCTATTGGTTCTGATCCACTTATGGGAAATCCAAAATCCCTACCGAGAAGTTAAGGGAATAAAATAACATCACTTATAAATATGGTGAGACCATCAAGTCTTTCAACTTGTGTTTCACCAAGTTGTACAATCAAATCCTTGAACTTATCCGCTCATAGAACCAAGCCGCTTTCATGCATTATTACAATGCATTGCCTTCTCCCTATCATCATAGGCTTGAGGAAAAATCCATTGATAATCTTGGTTCTGCCCTGCACACTTTCTCGGAGTATGAAGAACAACTTGAACAAACTAGTCTACCCCGGGGAGAATCAATTAGACAGACAAATATGTCCGCTCTCTTATAGCTAGTACAATATATGAACAATCGTATGATAGCATTTGAGTGGAAGGGTACTGTCTCCCCTCTCACCCCTGGAGCTTCATCCTCTTCTGCACCCCCTTTTAGAAATCCGGTTGAAAACAATTTTCAGCCTAAGGCTATCCTGCCTAAGAGTTGGTGTAACTTTTGCAAGAAGCACCACAAAGAAACCACATGTGAGGTAAAGAAGAGTGCCAAAGATAAGATATTTGGTAAAATACCATAAGCTATTATCGTTGTCCTAGAATTTTCAGATCCAAAGGATGTCATGGTTATTAACACTAGGAACAAATCCTATGCTCCCAAGGGTAAATTTGATCCTCCTCGCAACTCTTCTAGCCCAAGCTCCTCCTCAATCGCTGCTACATCCCAGGTTCCTAAAATTCCTGATAGTCAAAGAATCAATCCCTCTCCTCCCTCTTCTAAATACAATATCTTGAATCAATTGGCCAACACCAAAGCAGATGCAACCCTCCTAGACATGGTTGTCATCCCTAAACAACAGATGCATTTGAAACAATTCATGGAAGGAAAAGATTTTTTTGTAGCCAATCTTTCCGAAGAGGTAGATGAAGAGGATTCTTCTATAAATAAAGTAGGTGTACATAAATTTAGATACCCTGTAAAAAAAAAACCTTTTTATATTTCTGTAAATATAATGGATAAGATTGCCCATTGTTGCCTCATTGATGGTGGTCCAGGCCCAAGTGTCATGTCGAAGATTATTATGGAAGATATAGGCTTATCATGTAAAAACGAAAATGCTAGAAGCATGATCTCCTATAATAGTCTACAACAAACAACCATAGGTGAGATTAAATATGTAACCTTGGTTTTATGCACTCATCCTGAGATAATGACAACCCTCAGCATTTAGGTGATTGATATACTTGTGAGAAATTATTCAATTATCTTGGGGAGATATTGACAAGCCCTAACAGGTGGATACCTCTCACTTGACGGGACACATTTATCCGTTCCTCGAAATGGTAAGAACATTATATTCCTTAGAGAAGGAATAATTTCACCCTACATAGAGAGTGTTCCGCAATCTAGCATAAATTATATTGAAGAAGACGTAGGAGTGTATTCCATATTTGTTGAAGAGGATAATATTCCTCTTGAAGGAATTGATTCAGATGATGAATTATGGCATATGCACTTTGATGTTTCACACTCTAACAAAGGTAACTAGGTTGGTATTATCTTCATTTCCCCTACAGGAAAAATTCATAATCTGTCATACAAGTTGGAGTTTGCTTGTTCAAACAATGCCGCTGAATTCAAAACTTTGTTGTTAGGCATTGAGAACACCCTTAATCTTGGTTGTGGTCACCTTTCAGTTTTCAGAAATTATGAGTTTGTTGTGAACCTGATACATAAGACATGCTCTCCTAGCAACAAACTGATGGAACAATACTCCCAAACTGTTTGGGCACTTGTCTTGAACCTTCTATCTTTCAACATCACTCATGTTAAGAAGGAGTTGAATTCGATAGATGATCAGTTAGATTTCTTTGCAACTCTTACCTCGTTGGCCTGATTGTGCTTTCCAATCTCTGCATCATCCATACATTTCTAAAAATGAATAATTCTGGAAGGCCATCCCTAATGATGAGAGCATTTGTGTTGTCATTCAAATGAACCTCTCTATCCCAAAGAGATTATATCTGTACAAAATAATAAGATTCCTGGGGGCTTGACCCCTCTTGAGAGTTCATTTTCTTTGAGTGTTGTAGGCAATAAAGAAAAAAAAAAAAAGAGGATGTTATCGAACTAATCGGTAGGTGCAGACACTAACAGATCTCCCTAAATCCACCTGGATCTAGAACAAAACAGGACAGGACATGACCCTTTCCCTAAGTTATGACCATTGAATTAGCTAGTATGGAGGAACAAGTGACATACCTTTGTATCGCTTCCTAGGGTCTTTGTTGCTCCCACTTCGCTCCGGTGCTCTCGTGAGGACAAGACCAAGACAACACAAACCAACCAAAGTGAATATAGCATAATATATTCAATCGTCAACTTATGTGTATGATCAAGGAATTACACAATAAAGTAAGAATGACTTTATGGGAAAAGGACATGCCGCTGTATCATATTAATCGAAAGTAGAATATACAACCTGATCACCTTGATGTCGCAAGCTTCCTTTCAGGGACTCTTGGTTCCAACACACACACTTGCTCAATCCTTGCATGAATAAGATCTGACTCCTCTTGATAGACTTGCTAGAGTCTCCAAGCTCCTGTTCAAGCTAGGTCCTTCACACAATTCCTTCACCAATTCTCCCATTAATCTTGCTTAACCTTTTCCATGAGAATCCCATCAATATATAAGAGAGGATGAGATGGTTACTTGGATGAGAATGATCCCACAATATCAGGGAAAACAATCAAATGATAACCATTAGAATGCCAACCCATTCTCTAGAAGATTCCCTTCTAGAACCATCTAGACTTCCTCTTTTTCCACGCTTGAGAACAAGTTCGCCCCCTAGTTATATAGCACAGTGCGAGAAGTTTGCACCCTAGTTGAAGGCAGCCTGCGAGAATGGATCATTCTCGCACCCTAGGATATAAGCAACCTACGAACTCTCTTCAAAAATATGTCTTTTGGGAAGAGATGAATGTCACTTTTCTCAGGAGAAAGTTCTTGTTAGGAGCCTGAGTACACCATCATCAATACACCATCAAGATGACCAAAATCATGGGTAACAGAATGCCCCCCAAAGTATGAGGCCAGAATCAGTGACAGTCGAAATACTTTGTAAACTGTGTGTGTGTGTCGGAAACCAGGAGCGCACCTAATTGGAAACCTGGGAACAACCAAGCATATGCAGAAAATCAGACTAGTTCTGAGGTAGGCATTCCCATACTTAGATCACGGACGGATGACATTATAAGCATAGGTCATGGCCACCAATCATACACTATGGATCCATGTCGTTAAAATATCGCATAGCCACCAAGAATACACTGTGGATCTATGCAAGAAAATTCAAATCGAGACGACATAGCCACGAGACATACAAAGTGGATCTATTTGTCGCAAATTATACATATTCCATCACAACCTAGACAAAGAGATGAGATCCAAGGTCTTCAATCCCATCGCCCGAAAGTACGAAACTAACCATGTGATTACATGTGTTGAATTCGAACATGGTAGAAACCACTTGATTACCAGTCATTGATGAAACCGTTAACAAGTGCGAGGGAAATCACCATTAATGTCAATGACTCCCAAGGTACACTAGTACAATCCACCGAATGTGAATGAATGAGTTGAGGTTGAACATCCAACAGAATCTTTCGATCAGGGGTCAATGATGTAAACCCACTGTCGAAAGTGAGGAAACCTTCCATTGAGGCATGCAAGTTCCAAGGTACCAAAGAATTTCTAAGTCTTATTTCCGGATAATGAGCTGAAGTCGATGGAACAAAACTCGTCACAGGAGGGCCTTGATGTATCCCCCATCAATGATATGAAATGAGTAATATATTTTGAAGGTGAAATAGAGTATGATGTAAGTTGGACTGGACACGGGGAAGGCTGACACAGAGAGAATGGACAACTGCAGATGGATGACTCAATAAAGGCAGATGAACTTCTCTTGAACATATGAATGACATGACCAATGATTTGGTAGCATTGACTCAGAGATGACGCAGGGTATGACCTTGTAGCAAATCAAATGAGAGAAAAATGGATTTCCCAAACTGGCTTCAAATAATGAATAGGGGGGTGTCATGTTCAAGAGTGACACTTACTGCCAATTAATATGAATACGAGAACATATCCCTTTTCCAAATTTTCCCCCACCATTTCTGGCGAGTACCTCTTTATTTTTACGCAAGCTTGAGGAGGATAACATATGCTTGTTGATATAATCTCATCCTTCGAATAAGTCCTTCGGAGTATGTTTAACGAACCCTAGGAAAGAGTGGTTCGGTCCCATTACGGGTTTGTCGATGTTTGTTTAACGAGTCCAAAGATAGAAAACTCGAAGGTTTTTCATGATTATAGAGTCTGGAAAAACACTTAAAAGAGAACTCACTTAGTTCCTTTTTCGTAAAATAGTCTGATGAGACCGAAAAAGAGATAAATTATCACCCAACAGACGCTTTCTTCAAGTACTTTAACGAGCGTGAAAATAGCAAGGTCGCTTGGCAATCTTTTCATGTTTAGAGAGTCTGAAAAGAGCTTAAAGAGGACTCCAAGGGGGTTCCTTTTTTGTATAACCTTGTTGAGCCCGAAAAAGTGATAAAAGTGTGCTCGATCGCGTTCTCATGTATTTTCGAGCATGAGAACAGACAAAGACCAAGCTCGAGGTTTTGTACAAAAACCATAGAAAACAATCAAAACATGCAATGAAGAAGAAAAAATATCCGCATCCCTGTGCATGAACATCAAGGTCGTTATGTCTGCAAAAGTCGCACTCAAAAGGGTATTAGGTATTAGGTTTTAAGAATTAAACAATTATAAAATCCAATAACAAATGGTAAAAGTAAATATAAAGGGGTAAAAGTTTTTTTTACCATAATCATTTTAACTTTACCAATATTTGAGTCCAAAACCCCTCTTTTGCCCTTGAATTTCGATGCTTGATTGCGGGAGTTATGAGCATCCATTCGACGAACCGTCTCCAACAGTGAGGTAAGCTCCTTGTCCTCTACCTTTTCATGGTTTGATTTTTCATTTTCATTGGCAAAAATTATAGTTTTGAGTTTTTTTTTGGGGTTAAAGTTGCGCTCAGCCATTCTCGCAGGCCAGCCACACAGGACCTGCGAGAATGCCTCATTCTTGCAGGTGACCCCAAAGGCACCTGTGAGAACCTTGCACTGTGCCTAAAGGGCACCTGTGAGAACCACAAAGTGGAAAAAATTTTAAAGTTTTGCTCAATGAAAAAGATACCAAGTGTTGAATAGAGTTACTAACTTTCTTCTTATGCTTCTTATGCAGGTATTTGGCCATCACCATGGTTCTGGAATGGCATGAACGAGAGCATGAAGAAGATGATGCCATTTTTGGAAATCATCCAGCCACCATTGCCACTTTATGAGATTGTGGTCTTCTGAAATTCTTTTGTATCCCGAGTATGAGGGCCCAAGTCAAGTTATTGGAGTACCTTGTGCATATGTGGGATCCCGACCAACAAGTATTCCATGTAGGGGTCCACACATTGTCCTTGGATATTGAGGACATTTACTTCTTGAGAGGACTATCATGGCATGGGTACCATGCGAGCCTAACTAGTAGCAGAGGTGGTGGGCTACCCATGAGTGAGTACTGTCGCTTGCACTGTGTTCCAGAGGCAGAGAGGAGCAAAGGGAAAGTAGCCATTTGGGGAGTGCGATATTTGACCCTCCACACTATTTTGTTCACCATTGCTCGTATGGCTGGGAGAGTTTCTCCTCACATGGCTCTCCAAAGATACTTTCAGTATGCCATAGAGTGCACTGAGCCTTGGGTTTTTAACTGGGTAGATGCAGTGCTTCGTAGCATGAAGAGGAAGTTAACTAAATGCAGGCGAGGCGACCTGAAGCAATTTGGGTACGGGTATTTGTTGGTGTCCTTCTTTCTTGAGAGGGTTCCCTTGCTGAGGCTGCAGGTTGAGTGGTATTTACCGGCTCCAACAGATCCAAGAATGTTGAGGTGGTGTCAGCTCATGGCTCGGCATGTAGCTGGACCAATTATCAAATATAATGATGTCTTCTTCGACTGGTTGCAACCACAGATGCTGATGGTTGATGATTATAATTATGCTGGGTTGGACTTCTGAGGAGATCCGGACTTGGTCCTGCCTGAGGGTGCTCAGTGGGGGGATCTTGGTAAGAAGTACACATTTTTCTTTTTAAATGTTTTTGCGAATTTTATCATATGCAAATGTTTTTTTTTTATGTTCATCCAAGGTCTAAATACAAAATTCTCTTTGATGACACAGAAATGGGGCCTTACCGACCTCCTGGTACTTCTCCTATTTAGCGACGAGGAGAGGTGGCTCCAGTTCCACGATGGGACACTGAAGATTATGAAGCAGTGGAACAAAACCTAGAGGGTTTGACAGCAGACATTCTGGACATGCCCCTTGGAGAGGTTCCACGATGTTATTAGCATCATACAGTAGGAGTGTCAGAGTCCATTGGCCAACTGCTTTGTAGGGCTGCCCGAGCAGTCGTGTGTTACCGTGAATGTCATCCATGACGTCACTTTGTAGAAGCTATAAGCTTCAGATTTTGAAATTTTGGTCCTCACACAGAACTTTTTTGTAAAAACTCTTTTGATCATTATATATACATACGGCCTCTACCGGTTTATCTTGTGTTGTGTGAAAATTGATGTGATTGATTTATAAAATGACCCAAATGTTTGTCTAATACATAGTTAGCTAATGCATCAGTTAATGTATTTAGACATCTAGGAATATGTTGATATTCAATATAATCAAAATAACATTCCAAGAGGTGAATTCACAAATACACCCATAACAAAGTAGGACTTTGAATAGTATAGACATTACTTAACTGTAGTACTACGAGCTGTGAATCGAATCGCACAACCAAATGACGGATTCCAAGCAAGATAGCATCAATCAACAATTCGATAATGGTGCTATACTCTACAATATTATTGGTCACACGACCAAGACACACACCTCGTAAGGAGACAAGTTTGTTTGTAGGGGTGTAAATTTCCCATGCAGTGGAAGTAAGGTTTTGAGTACTACGGCTAGTGCCATCAACAAAGCCAATGTAGGGTAGCGAAGACTCCGACATCTGGAAATCAAACACAACATCACATAAGGGCAGAGACCAGATAATGACAAAAGAAAGCTACAGTAACACACAAGAAGTATGATACAATAAAAATATAGGTACTCGTGCACAGGTGATCGTATGCATAGTACTTCTTCAAGTACAACCCATTTCTGGGTTCACTCAAAGGGATACCATCATAATCTACTAACTCATAAGCCCCTTTTTCCAAAACTCGTCTAACGATATAAGGACCTCACCACATGGCTTCGAATGTTCCATCTCCTAGCATATCTAGATCTTGTTCATAGAGGAGAATGAGATCTCCTTCGGAGAAAACGCGAGGTTTGACATGTTTTTCATATTGGGCCTTGACACATTTTTTCTAAGCTTCTATGACTAGGGTAGCATCGCGTCGAGTTTCGTCTAATCGCATAAGATACAATAGACGTTCTTCCTCAGCAGAAGTATTTGGTAGGAGTTCAACAACTAGTTTTAAAGAGGGTATCTCGCATTCGATCGAGAGAATGGATTCCAAACCATAGATTAACCGGAAAGGTGTAAACCTAGTAGCTGACTTGACGGATGTCTGGTAAGCCCACAATGCCGAAAAAAACATTGTGTGCCAACTTGTTTTGTGAATCCCTATCATTTGTCAGAGCATATTTATGAGAACTTTGTTAATTGCTTCGACTTGGTCGTTGGCTTGTGGGTAATAGGGCGTTGAGTTTTCATGGCGAAGATCCAACTTTTCAGTGAGTTCGGACATCATGAAGTTTCTAAAGTGGCTACTGTGATCAGTGATGATAGCCTGGGGAACACCAAAATGAGCTATGATGTGATTAAAAATGAATAATGCTACGGTCTTTCCAGTGTTGTCAAATGTCGGCATCGCCTCGGCCCATTTCGTAAAGTAATCTACGGCTACAATAATGTATCCATGCCCCCCGACCGAGTGGGGGTGACATGTCATGAAATCGATGCCCCATTTTGCAAAGGGACCAATGAAGACCACAGGGTGAAGAGGAACGGGATGTGACCGTATCTTATGATTATAGGTCTGGAAATCATGGCATTTTTGGACGGTGATTATGCAGTCGTTAAATAAAGAAGGCCAAAAATACCCTGCTCGTAAGATCTTCTGGGCAGTAGCATACCCAGACATATGACCACCATAGGCTCTAGAATGGCAGTCATTCAAGGATTTCTCAGCTTCATCGAACGTTAGGCAGCGTCAAAAAACTGAGTCAATCCCCCGACAATAAAGAGTATCCTCGAGGATAATATATTGACGGGCTTGGTAGCGTATTCGACGTCAGTCAATACTAGACAAAGTTGGCCGGAAAGTCTGGGTTTGGAGATATATGATGATATCGCCATACCAAAGATCATCAGAGCTAATGAGGAAAAGGGATTCATCTGGTAATGAATCATCTGCTACATTTTCCGTTTCAGAATAGAGAAAGTCGCATATCAACTCAGCAAACACTAAGGACTTCTTGGACTTGACGCATTCGAATTCCAAGTCAAACTCCTGGAGTATCATGATCCATTTGGAGTATTTTCCCCCTAGCAATTGATGTGTGAGAATGTGTTGCATAGGGTTGCAGTTAGAAATCATTGTAGTCTTGCAAGAAAGGATATAGTGCCGGAAGCGTTGGACGGCTTGGACGGCTACCAAGGCCAGTTTTTCGACATGTAAATACTTAGTTTCGGTAGGCGTTAGACTTCAACTCAAGTAATAGATAACATGTTCATCATTAAAATCATCCTCTTGGACGAGAACCATACCAATGGTGTAATCCGAGGTTGCAAGGTAGAGTAAATAATCACGACTGTAATCGAGTGGAAAGAGAAGCGGAGCACGTGTTAGGGACAATTTCAAAGCTTCGAAAGCCTTGTTTGCAATGGTATCCCATACGAACTCAGACCCCTTTTTTAGGAGCCACGTAAATCCATGAGTTATATCGGCGTAATTTGGGATGAAATGACGAAGAAAGTTTGCTTTCCCCTGCAAAATTTGTAACTGGCGAAGTGTAGAAGGAGGAGGGATATTAAGGATCACCTCAACCTTTAAAGGATCTACCCTGATCCCTTGACACAAAACAATAAAGCTGACAAGTCAGTCGGATCCCACGCAGAAAACACACTTGTGAGGATTCAAGCGTATATGGTAAAACTGACAGTGGACGAAAATGGCTCGGAGGCGGATTGGATGATCGACTCGGCGCATAGAGTGAGCAGGTAAATCATCCAGATATGGTTGCACGATGTGCTTGATATCATGGAAGGCATAAGACATAGTGCGTTGAAAAGTTGTGCCAACATTCTTGAGACCGAAGGGGAGTTTTCGATAGGCAAAAGTTCCCCAAGGACAAATAAAAGCAGTCTTATGTTGATCCTCGGGAACAATGTTGATTTGATTATACCCGGAGAAACCATCCATCAGAGAGAAGATTTCACTTCCGGTGCAATTGTCGACAATCTGATCGATGAAGGGGGTAGGAAAGTTGTCTTTGGGACAAGCTTTGTTGATATCCCTATAATCAACGCATACATGGATTGTGCCTTGTCTATTGTCGATCGAGACAAGATTGGAAACCCAATCAGTGAGGGCCACTGGGTAAATAAAGTTGGCTTTGAGAAGTTTCTCGACTTTGAGCTTGATAGCAACTGCTTTACATGGGTGAACTGGATGAAGGCATTGCCAGATGGGTTTAGCGTCGAGGTATGTCTTGATCTCATGTATCACAATGTCAAGGTCGATACCCGACATTTCTTCATAGCTCCAGGAGAAGACGTCATGAAACTCTTTGAAAAGGGACATGTAGGTGACGATTTCGTCAGGGGAACATGAAGCTCTGATATGCACATTTTCAACAATTCCAGGTTTGATGGATATGTCGAGGGGAATAGTGGGTGAGATATTGCTTAAGTTCCCTTCGGAAAACACATTGTGTGTGGACTCGGGAATGGTTGAGATGACGACAATGGTTGATGGGGTCGAGATCCGTTGGTAGTTCTCGATGGTATGTTGCTCCAGGAAGAGGATGGAACGATGATGTCCATCGTCTCAAGAGGTGTCCTCCATGACAGACATGATCATCTCATCTGTGGGAAAAATGACACGGAAAGGATCTAGAGATAACTCACCAAGAGAGGGGTAGAAGGGGTTGCCGATTGAATGGCCTGATAGGTGGATTCGACCAGACTTAATGGCATTTCTTCGTCGTAACGAAGATGATCTCCAGGGTCAGGTACCATCCATGGGTCGTCAGACACAGGAGTTCCATGAATCGAGGTGGAGATCATGTTGATTGAAGAAATGGACGAGCGTGGAACATAGGGTGGTGGAATGGGGAAAGTACCCATTAACGAAGAGTCTTTGAGAAGGCCTACGTCGACGTTCTCATAACCCGGTGGGGTTTTAGCTATGAACGGTACATTGCCAGTACGGGTATCCGAGTTAAAGAAGGCTAATTGGTCGACGGTGACTACCTTCCCTTGATGTGGGAAACGTACCACACGAAAAAGGGTCGACACAACTACATGCATGGAATCGATCCAGCTGCGACCAAGCAGAAGATTGTAATCAAGAGGAGCGTCAAAGATTT
This sequence comes from Picea glauca, assembly GCA_000966675.3. Lineage (NCBI taxonomy): Eukaryota > Viridiplantae > Streptophyta > Pinopsida > Pinales > Pinaceae > Picea > Picea glauca. The sequence continues at coordinate 33,214 of JZKD02S0220442.1, read as the reverse complement.
CTACTTCGACTTGAACCGTTTTACCTTCTAACATGATTGGCAATGAAGGAAGGACACTGTAGGGCTTAAAACAGGAGCCATTGAAGGCTTTGAGAGTGTTTTGGGATTCATTCAAAGAGGGAGAGTTGATGGCTTTCCAGCAAGTAAGATACATGACACACGTCAAGGCACCCTCGTCGATAACGGTTCGACAAATGTTTTTGTCAGAGACAATCACTTGGATTTGGAACACGAGTTGAGGGGGTAACCTTGGAATGTGATCTTCCAAGTCAAAAATTATTAAATTTGTGTCTGTTGGGTCAATTCCACCAATAGCTTTCAACAGTGCCTTCCGTTGTGTGGGACACCTTTGAAGGACTTCGAGGGCTGACATCGTAGAAGGTTCTTGGGCGAGATCTTCAACAATGTTGTAGTTCTGGGCAACATGAGCATGAGGATTGAAAGATGATTTCTAAATGACGCCCTTTGGGGGGGGTTGAAGAACTGTGTCGAGGCTCGATCATTCAAGATGAAGAGGGCCATTGGTAGGTGGAGTCGCGGGAGAGGGTTGTACCAATGAAGGAGGTAGGTCATCAACCCTCTCTTTAGAGGGAGAATAATCTTTGGCTCGAGTGGTGAGTGCAATGTCATTCTGCTTTGAATTGCCAGTACACATCAATACATAGGATGTAGTAGAAGGTGAGGGTTGGTCATGAATGACCAATTGGGCCTGTTGTTGAGACACGAAGGGTTGGGACAAAATGGCCGGAGCAGGTGGTTTTGGGGCTCCTTGAAGAAACTTAGTGACCTCGACGCATCGTGGACAATCCTTCATGTAATGATCATCACCACAGATAAGACAAGGGTGTCGAGGTTTGTGCTTATCTCTATCGTCAACAGGTGGATTTTTGGTTCACTCTACTTGAGAAGTATTTTTTTCCTCCTTATTCTTACCCCTTCTCTTTTTGGATTTGTTTTTACCAGTTGGGGTAGATTGAACCGCATTTACCTCAGAAGTCTTTCCGATGGGAGGGGCAAGAGACGGAGCATTTTGAACATTAGAAGAAGTAGGTTTGGGGTTGGTGCTTGAGGCAAAATGTGGTTGGGCATGGAAAGTGCCAATCACATCGTTGACTGCATGAGAAGCAACTGGAGTAGTTGAAGTGGCGGAAGTGGAAGGACGAGGTGCGTCAGGTAGTAAGTTGTAAAGGGTACCCGTTTGTGAGTAAACGAGGTCAAGGTATTGAGCACGACTTATGGCCTACTCTTCCGTGACCACTCCACCCATGGCGATGTCATGACTGATGTCGTTCACAAATGATTTTGTGAACCACTCTGCCAGCAACTGATCGGGGAGTTTGAGTTTGATGAGACGTCGTCTCCATCGCCACTCATGAATGTGATCAGATATATGAGTGGCATTGTTTTTTTTGAAAGAACTCAAAATATCAGTCCCCGTTTCATAATGGATCGGTAACTGGTAGTGGGTGAGGAAGGCCATAGCTAGGGTGTTGAAGTCAGCGAAGAAACCTCGTGGTAATTCAATATACCACTTTTCAGAAGAACACGTGAAGATCTGTTGAAAAAGACGTAAACAAATAGAGTCATCCATCAACGAGTTGGATGAGCACTAGAGGTGAAAAGTCATGACGTGATTGTTTGGGTCCTCTCCCACTTTGCCGTCAAATTTAGGGATGTCCGATGGTAGCTTGGCTAGTATAGCGGGCCATTGGGGAGAGTGACGAATTGGATCATTTAAAATCCTTGAAAAGTCCGGGAGATCCAAAGTGGCCAAGAAGGGTAACTGTTGATTCACATGCGGGTACTGGTGGCTTTGGGGAGCAAGCCCCGTCGGAAAACTAGTAGGACCATAAGCAGTCTGCATATAAAGTGAAGACCCAGGCAGATTCAGTGGTGGTTGTAGAGGAAAGTAGCTCATGGGATTGTATCCTTGAATAGGGATGTGAGTTTGAGCATTCGAGCCCCAAATAGGATTGGACGTACCTGGATATGGTTGGCCTATACTAGGGGGTGTAATGGATGCAGCTGGAAGCTCTTACCCCCAATCGATTGAGGAGTATGTTGTATCATATGACTGCAATATTGGGCCAAGGATGGAGGTATGTTTTGTCCATAAGGTGGGGTCGGTGGGGTTTGTCCTCCAATCGGGGGTTGAGTTCCAATTGGGGGTTGTGTTCCAATTGGGATTTGTGTTCCAATAGGAATTTGCCCGCCAAGGGGGGGTTGAGTCAAACCTCCTTGGTGAAACTGTCCACCAATAGGAATATGGTAATTTGGTGTGAATGACGGAATAGTGCCACTAGGATTAATAGTTCTAGTGGAGGACGAGAAAGGTCCTCCAAAAGGGGGTTGAGGAAGTGTTGGAATGAAACCGAGAAGAGAATTCCCAGAAGAAGAGGGACCACCATGAGTACCAAATGGGGTTTGCGTAGGAGTGGGAATGGAAGCATTCAACGCACGGTATCTGGGTGGAAGTGTCAGGGTGACACTGGGCGAGAGTGGCGTGCCAATGGGGGCTTGACTAACCATGGTAATCCCGGTATGAATACTCATAGTGTCTATGTAATGGACCATTTCTACAGGGATGGTCAAGATGTGGTCAGATCACGGGGCATCTGTACCAGGAAAATAATAGGCTGTAGTAAACGGTACTATTTCTGGGTTAGAGGTTTCGAAGAGCACAGGTGAGACGGTGATTTCAATGCCTGATCCTGCACCAAAAAGGTCACGTCTAAAAATGCTTGTAGACCAAAAAGGATCTTGGCCCTCTATTCCTAGAAAGTGTCCAATCGGTGATCCAGAAGACACAACAACTAAGTCTTCGGAAGAATTCACTCACATAATCTGTCTCTCAGAATCAGGGTGAAATTGAAAGTCCTCTCGAGTATTGGTAATTCAAAAATGTTCTAGAGAGTCGGTTCATTCCACTTGTGGCGTGGTAACGTCTTGGACTTCACTCTATTGAGGAGAGTCCTCAGGTGAGCTTTTAGGTAGGGGTTGAGAACCTTCCAGATGCTCTGGAGATAAACCCTACATTCTACATGAACGACGTGGAGGATCTATTGTGAACAAGTTACAAACTTATGAAGAAAATCTTATGGTCAACTTGGGCAAACAAACAACACGCACTAGTAAACAAAACCTAGGAAACAATACCAAGCAAACAAGACCGTCTAATTCCGAAGTCACTAGTTGGTGATGAAATCCAACGTCGCAACAATGAGACGAGAAGAGGCTGGGCTAGGGTGGAAAAGTTACGTTGACGACCTGCTTAACGGACTTACACCCTGGTGCAAGCTCCCACACATAATCATGGGTATACCCTCCAAGGAGCCTGAGTGAGTTTGG